>CAUYRT010051740.1:0-14170 GCA_963574885.1 Lepilemur ruficaudatus | reverse complement strand
TGAGACAGAGTCTCAGTCTGCTGCCCGGGCTAGAGTGAGTGGCAACCTCAAACTCCTGGGCTCAAGCGATCCTCCTGCCTCAGCCTCCCAAGTAGCTGGGACTACAGGCATGCGCCACCATGCCCGGCTAATTTTTTCTGTCGATATTTAGTTGGCCAATTAATTTCTTTCTATTTTTAGTAGAGATGGGGTCTCACTCTTGCTCAGGCTGGTTTTGAACTGCTGACCTTGAGTGATCCTCCCACCTCGGCCTCCCAGAGTGCTGGGATTACAAGCGTGAGCCACCGCGCCCGGCCGTCTACAATTTCTTACATCAGTGTTTTGTAGTTTTCCTTCTAGAGGTTTTTTACCTCTTGGGTTAAATATACTCTTAGGGTTTTTTTTTGTTTTTTTTGCAGCTACCATAACTGGGATTGCCTTGATAATTTGGTTCTCAGCTAGATTGGTTCTCAGCAGGTAGAAACACTGCTGATTATCATACATTGATTTTGTAACATGAAACATTACTGAATTCATTTATCAAATCGAAGAGGTTTTTTTGGCACAGTCTTTAGATTTTCTAGGTATAAGATCATATCGTTAGCAAACAGGGATAATTCAACTCCCTCTTTTCCAATTTGGATGCCTTTTATTTGTCTTGCCTGATAGCCCTGGCCAGGACTTCTAGTATGTTGAATGAGGCTGGTGAAAGTGGGCATCTTTACATTGTTCCTGTTCCTGGAAAAAGTGCTTTCAACTTTTTCCCATTTAGCATGGTGTTAACTGTGGGTTTGTCACATATGGCCTTTATTATTTTGAGGTACGTTCCTTCCAAGTCTAGTTTGTTGAGGGTTTTTATCGTGAAGCGATGCTGAATATTATCAAATGCTCTTTTTGTGGCTATTGAGATGATCATATGATTTTTGTCCTTGATCCTGTTTATGTGATGTACCACATTGACTGATTTGCATTTGTTGAGCCATCTTTGCATCTCTGGTACAAAATACCATCTTATCATAGTGCATTATCTTTTTGATGTGCTGTTGGATTTGGTTTGCTAGTATTTAGTTGAGGATTTTGGAATATACGTTCATCAGGGATATTGGTCTGAGCTTTTCTTTTCGTTGTGGCCTTGTCTAGTTTTGGTATCAGGGTGATACTGGCCTCATAGAATAAGTTAGGGAGAATGTCCTTCTCTTCAATTTTTCAGAGCAGAATCAGCAAGATTGGTGTTAGTTCTTTTTTGTACATTTGGTAGAATGCGGCTGTGAATCCATCAGGTCTGGGGCTTTTTTTTTGTTGGGAGTTTTTTATTTTTTAATATTACTGGTTCAATCTTGCTGCTCATTATCGATATGTTCAGGTTTTCTGTTTCTTCTCGGTTGTTGAGCTCCTGGTGAGCCATGGTGGCATGGGCAAAGGTGGTAGCAGTGGTGGTTAAATGCTCTTCTGGATTCCAAGCGCTGGGCTATGCGGGCTGGTTTCCAGGACAGTAGGTGGTACTTGTAGGTAGGAAGCAGCTGATATGGTAGCAGTAAGCTGTTTGTGCCCAACTTCAGTTTGGTGGGAAGGACACTCAGGTGTCCCCGTGGTGGAGTGGGTGGTAGAACCCTCAGGACTCTAGATGCTGCACTCTGTTGTGGCAAGGGGAGCAAAGCCAGGCAGAGCCAGACCAGGCAAGCTGGTGCTCAGGGCCCCCCGTGGTGAACGCCTGCACCAGCCATGATGTGCAGGGGCAGGGCGACCCTCCAGGCCCCGGTAGAATGATATTGACATAGTAAAGAGCTAAAGTATCTGTGGGCAATAAGAGAGCATGATATTAACAGTCCTAATCGTTCCACGGGGACTAACAAGAAACTTAAGGAAATAAAGATCACTGAGGCAGGCGTGGGGCTTTTAGGAAAGCCTTGAGTAGACCTTGGATGGGTAGGTGGTCTATGTTCATATGGGCAACAAAAGGGAGTGAATTCAAGACAAGAGAAACTCTTAAGTTAAGCTACAAAAATAGGAATAGCTTTGTATGTGTGTGTGTGAGAGAGAGAGAGAGCAAGAAATAGACAGCAGGGAGAAAGACAGACAGACAGACACGTGTCCAGGAGGGCTGGAGCCATCAGCTTGTTTTGATCACAAAGTTATTAATAGTCATCAGTGAGAAATAAGGTTGGATGGGTTTGCAGAGGCAGGATCATACATTCCTGAGCTCCAAGCACAAGAGCAGCGTTTCATCACCGGCTTGGCATAAAGCCAGTTGTCCGACAAATTCAGCTAATAATGTTGACATCGGCCATATGCACCTCATTTGTGAGTGTGAATAATGGGCCAATTTTCCCCCACTTATCTTACGTATTTTTCCCAGATTTTATTAACATTTTATTAGCAATGATTTTTTTTTCTATTAAAGGTAAAGCATATTCATTCATTCACCTAATCAGGTGCCAATCTGGAGACAATATGAAGAAATTGAATTAAATTTAAAATATTTATCAAATACTTACTGTGTCTCCCACGTGGGACTCAGAGAGCAGTGAACAGGAAAGAAGCTTGTGCCCACACGGAGCTTATAGTCTAACAGAAAACATAGACAGCAATTTCAAAAATGTGCAAGCAGTTTTGAGAAGGACGTCCAGGGTGCTGCAACTCAGCCAACAGAGCAAGCAAAAATTCACAGGGAGCAGAGACCTGTGCTCTCTTGCAATGGAGTCGGGCAATAGTTGCACACATCGTCCCTGCCGTCTCCTCATTTGCTTGTAGGAGGTAGGTACCTAGAGGGATGCTGGGTCTTTATTCATAGAAGTTCCTTTGTGTCTTCCTACCTGGTAAGTGCTTTTGAGAAGAGGCAAACACAGCAAGAAAATCAAAGAGCTCTTAAGGGGCTGCTGGGAAATAAGGTAAACACATTTAGGAAAGGCATTGGTGGTAAACTAGAATTTCCTTTCATTCCAGATTCAGAAACCATCCAAACTGGTCCCAGCCATCATCTGAGGTGACAGGTGTTACCAGTCGCTCAATAGAGGGTCTCTTTTGTTACCCCATTACACTCCTAGCGGATAGCCGTACGGACGTTGGCGGTTACGGCAGCTCAGTGGCTGTGGCCACTGACCTGCATGTTGATCGTTACGGCTCCGGAGCATCCCCGTCCGGAGGGAAGGGGTCGGTCCCAAGGCACTGAATGTCAGCCCACATGACGCGGCACGCAGCAGGACTGGCCCTCGGCAGGCGTTGCCGGTTCCTCCTTCAAAGATTGAAGCAGGGGCCGCATTCAAGCTTTCTTACAGATTCCAGACACACAGAAGTTCCAGAACGTTGTTGCTATGGTTTGAATGTTTGTCCCCCCAAATCCTCATGTAGAAATTTGACCCTGATGTTGGACATGGGACCTAATGTAGTGGGAGGTGTTTGGGCCCCGGGGGTGGATTCCTTATGAGTAGATTAATGAGTGAGTGAGTTCTCTGTCTGTGAGATCACACCAGAGCTGGTTATTAAAGAGCGCTGGTACCTCCCCCCTCTTTTGCTTCCCTTCCTCGCCTTGGGATCTCTGCACGTGTCGGCTCCGCTTCCCCTCCATGCGTGGAAGCAGCCTGAGGCCGTCACCCAACGCAGATGCTGGTGCCATGTTTCCTGCACAGTTTTCAGAACTGTGAGACACATAAGCCTCTTCTTTTAATAAAGTACCCAGCCTCAGGTATTCCTTTTATAGCAACACCTTTTATAGCAAGAACAATGGACCGAGGCAATGGTCATGCAAAATATCACTCTTCTGCAACATTTTTAATAGGCATTTTTTGGAAAAATAAAAAAGGGAGAAAGGGGGAAGCTTTTCCTTGGTTTTGTAAATTTGGCACACTTTGGATAAAGACAATCAGGATTTTTAAACTCTGGAATGTGTTAATTAGCATCGTGACTCTGGTATGCAACGCTTCCTAAAAGTCGTTCATCATGGGCCCCAGTCACAGCTTGATACACCAGCGTTTGTCTCTAGTTCAGAAACGCCTGCAATAAACTGTCGGGGCCTGATCTTGACGATGATGAGATTTTTATTCCTTGACATCTACGGGATCCAGATCAAGTCTTTCCTCATCTTACACCCTTGACACAGAGCCTCTGGCTTACGCCGAAACCAGCCCTGGCTTGTCAAAGGAACTGACTGGGGCCAGACGGCGTTCGTTATCAAAGAATGCCACACACACGCTTTTGGAAACTTCATACTCCCGGGAAGTCCTTAAACACTACATCCAAAACAAATCAAATGCCTCGTGCTCTAACTTCGGTCACTGATTCTTGTTCTGACCACAGTGGAAATCCAAAGCAGCTGACAACCATTATATAATCATTTTCACATATTTGTTTACTGTTAGCAAATCATTCCTCAGTTGTCTCTTTTTTTTTTAATGATGAATTGTCCTAGTTCCTTTTAAAGCTGTTCACCCTGAAACAAACACGTGTTTTATTTCTGACAAATAGTCCCACGCACGTCTGTCTGATGGCATAGCCCTGTCAGGAATGTCATTGTTAAGTGTTCAGAAACTCCCCATAAACGTTTTTGGAAGAAATTTTCATATTCCTGCAATATTTCTGTGATGGCTTAGTTTTGTATGTCAACTGGACTGGGCTACAGGATGCCCAGATAGTTGGTGAAACATTGTTTCTCTGCATGTGTCTGAGGGTGTTTTCCTGGAGAGGTTAGTTAGCATTTGAGTAAACACGCTGCTCTTACCAACGCGGGCAGGCGTCATCCAGGCTGCTGAGGGCCCAAGGAGAATGAGAAGGCAGAGACAGGCTTTCTCTCTTTTGGAGCTGGGACATCCATCCTCTCCTGTCCTTGGACATCAGAGCCCCTGGATCTTGAGTCTTTGGACTCTGAGAGTTACACCAGCAGGGCTCTCTGGTTCTCAGGGCTTCTAATTCAGACGGAAGTACACCACCACCAGCTTTCCTGGTTCTCCAGCTTACAGACAGCAGCGGGTGGGACTCAATTAGGGTAGCCAGACAAAATAAGGGATGCCCAGTTAAATCTGATTTTCAGAAAACAGTACAAATATGTCTTATATATTAAAAAATCAAATTTTACTGGGAATCCTGTATTTTTATTTCCTAAATCTGGCAACTCCAATGAGATGATCTGAAGAGCTCTCATTTACAGAAACAAAAATTAACTCTCTTGATTGCAGTTTTAAATGAATCACACACCTCTTTTCTGCCTCTATCAGAAGCAAAAAATTTTGCAAAAGAATCGAATACCACTTGCTGGCTCTGATGTTAATTTGGTCCTAATGTCGACATTTGAAAAAGTTTCTCACCTACCACAGGTAGAAAGCTTGGGAATCAGAAATGCCAACATGGCTATAAAAATCTTAGGTAAGTTTCTTAATTTATGTGAATGTCAGATTTCTCAGCTCTGAATGGAGGTAGCAATGCCAGTGGGAAAGATAACAATTTAATTTTTGTCATGGGCCTAAAATAATACCTGGGCTTCCTTCTGCAACATCCCACAAATATTGATGGAGTGACAATATACAGGCACCAGGGCTGTAACTGAACTAGCCAAAGTTCCTGCAGATGGTAAATAAGTAAAGAAAAAAGAAAGGACGTTTAGATAATAGTATGAGATATGAAATATATATATATATATCAGGTAAATATGAAGGGCCATTAGAAGGGGGCATGTTGCTTAGAGTGAGGGGCGTTTGCCCTAAGATGGTACCATCTAGACTGAGCTTGCAGAGGCAGAAGGAGCTGGCCGTGGGCAGACTTGTGGGCGGGGCATTCAAGGCAGGAGTTACAAGTGCAAAGGCAAAAAGAGAGCTTGGATTGCTGGAGGGCAAGGGGGGAGGGGAACCAAACCGTGAAGCTGCAGCATGATTGAGGGCCAGAGTTCTTGTCTAAAATACAATGCAAATTAATTACTGTAAAATGAAATGAAGAAAACCACATGCAAAATGCAAGCCCGTAACTTTTAGTGAGGTTCAGCATCACAAAATCGTGATGATTTCAATAAGCGATATCGGAACCAACACGAGAAAAAAAATGACGAAAACTGTAACACTTCATTGAAAATGTACATATAGGCAGTTAATACGCCCCGTGCAGTAAGATGTGCCTACCAGTCCCACACAGAGGGACGTCGTGGCAGTGTTAGATGCCAGGCAAGTTTCTCGTTCTCACCGTCACAGATGGGCAGTCGTGCACGGACCACACTTCGCATAGCTGGGGCACTGCTCCAGTGAGAGAAAGGTCGACGTCACACTGGCCATGATAAGAAGATTTAATTCTAAGTGCTACCCAGATGGTAAGTTAATATTACAATAACGTGAAGAGCCAGGCATGGTACCTCACACCTGTAATCCTGGCGACCTGGGGAGGCTGAGGCAGGAGGATCGCATGAACCCAGGAGTTCGAGGCTGTAGTGAGCTATGATTGGACTACCGCACTCCAGCCTAGACAACAGCGTGAGACCCTATCTCTAAAAAATAATAATAATACTTATAATAACATTAAGAATGATAATAATAATAAAGATTTGTTTTTCAAGTCAGTTGTTAATGAAATAAGATTTTCTTTATCCTAAGCTTCCTAAGAGCTTCGGTCTAAGCAGGTGAGTTCATTATGGAAGGTGTCCATAAAGGTAAAATGTCCACATTTTCTCAAGGTTCCCACCGTTTTCATATCCCCTGCTGGTTCTTCCTGTTAGTGCCGTGCTGGAAGGAGAGATCTAGATGGGGAGGCAAGAGAACTGAATTCTAATCTGGCTCAGACTTGCACAAGTCTCTTAACATTTCTGGGTTTTCTCAGTTGCAAAAAAAAAAAAAAAAAATAGGATGGAGGACTAGCTATACCTCAGGCATTTTGAATTCCAAAGTTTTATATATCTATGGCTTTAATTGTGTCTTTTTTTAAATAGCATAAACCTCAGAAAGAAAGGAACGTACTAAATTTAAAATCAAATTAATTAAGATAATCTCAAATTATATTTAATCAAATCAATTCTCAAACTAATCAAAATAAAACTCAAATCAAAATAATAATTTGATTTTAGTGGAATGAAACTGCTAGTAAATATTCGAGTAGCTAAAATTACTAATAGTTATCGTATTTTGTCTCTGCACTGGGTTTGCTATCTTATTAGGAAAAGGTTTCTAGCATATATTCTGGTCAGGCTGTCTATAAATCCAGAAATTAGCATTTATTCACTTTCTAACTTTTTAATTCTTATTTTAATCCTCTTCATCATATTTCAAACTTCAGGTTTGAAACGTGGTATATAAGTGCTCTGTGCTAATTTACAGACGTGCCCAAAATAATAAGCATCCCTTCCTAGAACATTTAAAATGTAAATTTTAAAGTGACTTAAATGAAGATGTTCTGAAAACTGTGCATTCGTCAGTTAAATATTTATTGAACACTGTGTTAAATATCGGAATAATACGAAAAGAATGGTATGCAACCACGCCTGTCAGAAGATTAGGGGAGAAACTCTCGAAGCAGGTTAGATAGTGGTTAAAATTCTTTAATTGAGACAAGTACAAAGTGCTACGGGAACCCAAGGCCCGGAATGGTCAACTCCGCCTGCAAGGGTTTAGACCAGAGTTGGTAACACTGGAACTGGGATCTTGAGAAACGACCGGGAAAGACATTCCCGTTAGGAGGCAAAGCTGGTGCACAGACACACAGGTGCAGCTGTAGACGGAGGTACCTGGCTGCAGACAGGTAGTTCCGAGAGGCGTTCGGAGGCCGTGGGCGTGTACTGCCAAGGTTGGGTTTTGAAGGTTCTCTGTCGTGCTCCCAAATGTGGAAGTCATTTTATACTAAATGGGAATACTCTTTCGCGATTTAAGCGGGGAAATAAGGACAGGAGAGTCACTGAGAGCCACCAGCGTCGGGCATCTGACCAGGAGCACCTCGCTGAATCTTGATGGATTTCTCAGGTGGTTTTGACTTTCTGGCTTGCAAATGAGGAAAACGAGACTCAGCAGGGCCCGTTCATGTCCCCAGAGCAACAACACTAGCTAGCAAGGGGCCGGCTGGCATTTGGATTTAATTGCGTGACTTCACAGTGGCAGAGGCAGGCTGACTCCCGCAGGGGCGGGCGCATTGCTGGTGGGAAAAGTCCTGCCACAGCCTGGCTCTGGGGCCACCCAACTTTGCAACGCCCCCTTGGAAAGGCTACTTCCCCAGAGCATTCTGCGGGCCAGGGGATGGGAATTTACCTACCTTGGGAATGTTGGGGCCCTCCTTATCAACAATGGCCCGGCGGGCCTGCCTTCGGGCTTTTCATCCCTCTCCGGCAGGTCTGCCCAGCAGTTCACAGGCTCCGGGGACAAACTTAATTAAATTCAAGTGCGTGCTGTCACCCAGACCTGACAGGCGCGGTTGTGTGCAGCTGAATAATTGAGTTGCGTGGGGTTTTTTTTTTTTTTCCTTTGCCTTCTTGGTGGTAGGCTTTTTTGGGGGGTTTTGTTTTGTTTTTCTCTGGGTTTCTAAAGATGACCCTGACACCCTTCATAAAGCTGTTTTCTAGTAGACACGCCCTCCATCAAAGAGACGCATTTGGTTGCCAGGCTACCGTGAGAAAAGGGAACTCAGAATTGACAACGCCGACCTTTCCGGGGAGTATCCAGGGTCTATCCTTGTTCAGGACAAAAGTACCTCCCGTAGACCTCACAGCTAGAACCCACAGTGTCGCTACCTGAACCCCAGACCGCTAGACAGGAAGGCACAGCCCCGCCGGGTGTAAGCTCATTGAAACGGCTGGAAACCAACCGTATCAAATCGGCAGAGTGGAAAAGAGAAGGTCACTTGGAGATTCGTTTACAAAATCTCATCCGTGATAAACACAGATGAAACTAATCAGGGAGTATTTTTCTGATGCAGCCCTCTGATACAGTGAAAAAAGCCGTAACTTGTTGGTAGAAAGAAAGGAACAAAGATTTTGCAGCTTTTTCATTTACTTGTTTGAAGATAGAGCTCTTGCACTCTCTGCTTCGATTGAATGAGCCTTCGGCACCTCACATTTGGGCTTTCAGACCTTTTTTTTTTTTTTAGATGATCTTTTTTCTTCTGGCTTTTTAAATATCTCAAAGTTTACAGCTCGGGGCTTCCTCAGTTGCTGGTTCCTCCCCTTCATACGGTGGTCAGGAATTATCGAGTCTTTGTGTTAATTTTCCATTTTCCAGTATTAATTTTCAGTATAAAATATAAGACAGATATAAAGTATAGAGTGAATATTTTAAAAATTTCTGTTGTTTTTGACATGTGTATGAATCACTCCCTGAAAGAATGTGGATTGGTAAGGATTTTCAATTAAAACGCGACCTCAGTCAGGTGATCAAGGTCAGTATCAACGAGAAGTCACACAGCCAGCGTGTACCCGCCTTGACTTGATACGATGAAAATGACCCTTTACCTCTGTGGTCTTCATCCTCCAATTGTACAACCCCCATCTGATCGTTAGGAAAACATCAGACAGATCCCACTTGAGGGACATTCCCTAAAATGACGAGAACGCCTTAAAACCGCCAAGGTCATGAAAAGCAAGAAAAGTATGACCAACTGTGACAGCCAAGAGGAACCTAAGCGGATATGATAACTAAACGTAACGTGGTGTCTTGAATGAAATTCTGGAACAGAAAAAGGACTGCAGGCAACAACTAAGGAAATCTGAATAAAATGTGGACTTTAGTTAATAATAATGCATCAATGTTGGCTCAATACTTGTGACAAACATGTGATACTAACGTCAGATGTCAATAATGAGGGAATTGGGTGTGGGGCTTATGGGAATTCCCTGTACTATCTCCGTGAGTTTTCCGTAGATTACATACTATTCTAACATAAAAAGTTTACGTTAAATAAAAAAGTGCGTTTGAATAATTGCCTTTGAAATGGAGAAGGGACCTTCTTTTCCTCCCTTCCCGTAGACAAAAAGCAAGGTCAGGTAGGGCTTTGAGGACAGGTGGAGTTACAGGTGGAGGGATGGTTTTACTGTTCTAAATAAATAGATATAAAATGAGATATTCTGATATATTTAAGGGAGAGAGGACATTGTATCCTTGAAGATGGTGTGAAACATTTGAAGTGGTAAATTCGACAGAGATTTGTACAGTGAACGTCATCAGTGAGCACATTGTATAGATCGTTTTAAATCATGAATGTGAAGAAGGCAACAATGTATTTAATGCATTTAAGTGTATGTGAAACAAAATCTGTTTTAATGATTCTTTATTTAAAGTAGCCTGATATTCATGTGGCTCAGATAGGAACCCACACATTCAACTCCTCTGCAGCCAAAGGAATCAGCTGATGTTATAGAACCCAGTGCCTCTAAAAATATCACTATCTAGATCAAAAGAGAGGCATCTGTCAGGGAAGGCTGTTTAGCAGGTAATACTCTTTGTCTATCTAATACCTGTTTTTTATCTCTCTTACTAAAAGAGTCTCAATTTGCTTAAGGGAGGCAACCAGCCTATCTAAAATAATTCAATATCCCAGACATCCTTGAAGCTAGTGGCGGCCACACAACACAGCTGTGGCCAAGGAGGATTACAGAGGATTTGCTGAATCTGGGAAAGGTTTTGTCTTCATGCTTATAGGAACCAACTGTCCTTCCAACTGTTTTTTTTTTTTCCCCTTCCTCCCTATAACAAAGGTTCTGTACCTAGAGTGTAGCAGTAATTTTTTAACCGTAAGGTCTCATCCTGAGGACGAGACCCACACATTGAGCAGGATGGAAAGAAGGACAGCGAAATCTTTGGTAATATTTTTAGCACTAGCCTGGACAGTTTTCTTCTTCTTCTTCTTGTAATTGAGACAAACAGCGCAGTCAGAAGTATTCCTTACTGATACAGTTTCCTAAACTGAGTGTGCAGCTTCAGGGAAGGTATCCCATCAAGAGTGCAACAGTAGAGATTTAGTGAATCTGATCAGCTAGTAATCTGACGATTAACAGGATGGCTAATGCAGACATATCATCCCGACGGTCTCGTAATCTAGCTTTTATGTAGCCAGGGTCGCTTCTTCATTTAGAAGAAACTGGTCTGTTAGGGGGTCGTAGATTTTGTCATCTTCGCCTGTGCTTCCTTGTTTTCATCAAGCCTGTCTTTGTACCTAGAGGATATCGAAAAGAATTCACGGCAAATACATTTTAATACCATTATTATCTGTTACATTTTGATGTACGATAATACATTTTTAAATATACAAGTGAAGGAAATTCCCCACACCCAATGGCTTCTGTTCCCCTTGCCAAAGAGTTAACGTAATATAAAACAAATAGATAAGCAAAAACAAGGCAAAGCCAAATCAGACTGCGTGCACGGAAAGACGGAGGGTTTTGTTTTTCAGAAGTGTCGTAGCAGAGTGTAGTGAGTTGATTTATGCAGTTTTTGTGAGTGGATCACCGTCTGGGCATGGTTAGTGTCGCAAGTTAAATGAGAAATGTTTGCATTATTGATTGCATGCACATGAGTGCTTCCTTTTTTAATTGCGTAGCAGTATCCAGGTGAGAGTGCTTGTGATATTTGTGAGGGATCAGGCGCTAGAAGCTTACAGGGAAAATTTTCTTTGGAAGGAAGAAGAATATGAAAGAGGATCTAAAAAGATATATTTCTGAGGGTTTATCTTAAGAGGATTTTTATCATATGATTTCTTAAAATTTGCATATATTTTACCAAAAGCATTCAACTCACCTCTTAATTTTTTTTTATTTTACTGTCAAGAAAGTATATGTCTTATAATCACATTATTTAATGGTTTCAATCTACAAATGAAACTATTCTCTTTGTTATAAAGGGTGAACTTCTAGGATAGTCTACTCTTAAGATTTAAAATGTAACTCGTGCACATTGAGGTGGAAAGTATTATCGTAAATCCACAGGGAGAAACACGTCCCCTCTGAGCAAAAAGGCCAAAGGGATCTCCGAAGTGCTGGCACACAACTCTCTTTGCAGCTGTTTTGGAAGTTGCCAGAAGCTGGGAAAATGTGAAGAGAGCGTGTGCTTCTGTGTGACGTTTCTTCCATTCACGGACCAGAGTTAAGTCTAGCGCTTTCCCAGATGTCAGTGGACAAACTGACCCAGTTGTTAAGCACTGTTTTCAGAAACAGCACAATGGTAGACACAAAACAGAAAACACAGGGTCATATCTAAGGACAACATTTTAGTGCCAAAAATGGGGAAAAAAAGAAGCCCTATACTAATAAAGATTGTTAATTAAGCACGGGTGACTAATGACGATATGACCCCAGTTGAAACAACCAATGGAATATAAAAGTAAGGAGGAACTTGGATCAATCCTGGTGAGCCAGAAGCAGTGATTTTCTCACGTGAGAAACTTTGAGGGATTTCTGTTTGTTTGAATAAACAGGATTGAAATAAAGAAATAGCTGATAGGACACATGATCCTCTGTAGGTTACGTACTGGGCGCGTGTGCACAGCCTGGCAAAATCTCAGTAAGCCGCCAGCCGTTTCCTCTCCCCCACCCCCGACCCAAAGCCAGTGCAATAACTTGGATCCTATTGATGATTCTGGGAAACACAATTGGTTCCAGAAGCTCGTGGCAAGTGGAGATGCCCAAAGTGGCATTTACGCCCTGCCTGCTTGGCCCACGAGGTAAAGAGTGGGGCTCCTCTTTGGCTGGTGAGTACCAAATGCACATGGGCCAGGCAAAGAATGGTGGCCCTCTGCCAGCTAAGTCCTGGCCACTGCTTGCTGTCTTTGGCTTCAAACGCTTCCTATGTCTCCCCAGGCCACTGTACCTCCGAACTAGCAAAGTACGGTAACAGTAAATCTCAGCTTTTCACATTTATGTGTGTTTGCGCTTGAAAGGTTCGAACAGAGACAAATAAGAGTCTTTAACAGTTCTGTGTCGGCTTCTAATTGCGGCAGCAAGAAAATTAATTCCCTTTGTCTCTGGCGTGCCTGAGGAGACAGAAGCATTGTCAGGCACATCAGTTATTTTAGTACAAAGGGAGGGGCTGCTCTGAACCACTGGAGCTTATTATAGGGAACAGGAATACATTTTGAAGCTCTTTTTTTTGTGGACTCAGTGAGATTCAAGGAAGCATTACATCTGTGTGGCCAATGTGGTCAATGATAAGAAGAAACCTACCCAAGAACAACTAAACTATAATTCTGTAATTTAAAGGAGAATTTTTGAAGTATCAAGACCTTGCTGTCGCCAGGGACCTTGGACTCCCGGGCCTTATGGGAACTGAGATCTCCATATCTCTGTCTTGTCTCTTTTGTCTATGGAAAAGGCACCTACTTGTCTACCCTGAAGCTTCTGGGAAACAAAAGCAAGCAGGACAAGGTGTAGTGGGGCATTCATTTCTTTCTCTTTTTGGCCCCTCCTTGAAGCAAGGGAACAGAAAACTTGGTGTGTGGGGGTGAGGGGTGGGGAGGAATAAAGAATAAGACACAAAATAAATATTTGCTGTTTCATAGGTAATGGACATCGTTTATAGACTGTTCTCTTAATCCATCTACTTATTAATAATAACACTTCGTCTATTCTCAGAGAGGATGTAAAAACCCACCATTGTCTGAAGTCCTCAACGGAATTAAGGGGACATTGATATACCTAGAAATAGGATTTAAGGAGGCCGATTATTAATATATGGATATAAGAAAACGACAGGCATTAAGAATCTAAGAAACACTCATTGTGGCCTTGAAATATAGGCTAGAACGTTAGCATTACTTAAGACTTACTCTGACTTGTACCAACCAAATACTGTTATAGTTAATCCAAGCTCCCCAGACGACCACACCTAGAAAGCATCTTATGGTTATTCTTTCAATAACAGCATCAACCATGTGGTCCTTCAACTTCCTTTTCTTTGATGAATCACTTCAGTCAGTTTCCTGAATCTTTTTTTTTTTTGGAGACAGAGTCTCACTCTGTTGCCCGGGCTAGAGTGCCATGGCGTCAGCCTAGCTCACAGCAACTTCAAACTCCTGGGCTCAAGTGATCCTCCTGCCTCAGCCTCCCGAGTAGCTGGGACTACAGGCATGTGCCACCATGCCCGGCTAATTTTTTCTGTATACTTTTAGTTGTCCAATTAATTTCTTTCTATTTATAGTAGAGACGGGGTCTCGCTCTTGCTCAGGCTGGTTTCGAACTCCTGACCTTGAGCGATCCTCCCGCCTCGGCCTCCCAGAGTGCTGGGATTACAGGCGTGACCCACCGTGCCCGGCC
>CAUYRT010051737.1:0-101360 GCA_963574885.1 Lepilemur ruficaudatus | reverse complement strand
CATGGCGTCAGTCTAGCTCACAGCAACCTCAGACTCCTCCTGGGCTCAAGCAATCCTTCTGCCTCAGCCTCCCAAGTAGCTGGGACTACAGTCATGTGCCACCATGCCCAGCTAATTTTTTCTATATATTTTTAGTTGTCCAGCTAATTTCTGTCTATTTTTTTAGTAGAGATGGGGTCTTGCTCGTGCTCAGGCTGGTTTCAAACTCCTGAGCTCAAATGATCCGCCCGTCTTGGCCTCCCAGAGTGCTAAGATAACAGGTGTGAACCACTGGGCCTGGCCTCTCTCATTTGTTTTAATGTTCTGCCTTTTCCACCTTGAAATCCTCAATAATTTTTTAATAAGGGGATCCAAATTTTTATTTTGCACCAGACCTTACAAATGATGTAAGAACCAGGCTGGGCCTGGTTTGTCCTAGCCTAAATCCTGCAGCACACACCTATGGGAAACTCAGGAGAAACTAAAATACCACCAGGGAGCTACAGTCCTGCCTGTCACCCACAATGGTAACCTCTAGTGGCAAAGCAATTCCTATCCCAAGGACTGTGCCTTTGGATCATGGCCTTTCCTTCTTACTTCTGCAGTTCCTCAGCGTTCTGTCCTGGGAACATATAACCAACCACGTAGAGGCCAAATTGTATGGAAATGTTGGACACCAACCAAATACATGATGATAACTACAAGTACAGTCTTATTATGCAACACAGCTTAGAACAGTAATTGGGTTTCCACAGACATTTTCCGTTCCATCTTCTAGAAGAGGGATAGAGTAATGTTTTGGGAGGAAAAAAACGTGAATTAGGGAGTTAAGGGGAGCTCAAATTGAATCTTCTTTTTTCATTTAGCTGTATAAACTTGGACAAGCTATTTTATTTCTTGGAATCTTAAATTTTCATCTTTAAAGTAGGAATACTCATGAGATTGTTGGGAGAAGCAAATTGAGATTAAAAGAAAGAAGGGAAGGAAGGGAGAGAAGGAAGGAGCAAAGGAGGGACAATGAAGGGAAGGAGGGAGGGAGGGAGGAAGGAAGGAGGCAGGGAGGGAGGGGCAGGGAAAGGAGGAACTAAGCAAAGGGCATCATCCCTGAAACGTCCTCAGTGTTCCACAAATGGGAACTTTCTTCTTTTATCCCCTTTAACTCCCATTTCAAAAGATACTCTTTGGGGCACTCTGGATTTAGCATTATTTTTTTCTAGTTCCCAAACTCCTTAAATCCGTTCTTGGACAACCTCTAAAACTACTCAGCACACAAGATATTCTAAGATTAACTCTCCCCTTCCTGGCCCATATTCTAATCCCGCACAACATTTAGCAGTTTTTTGACTTCTTTAATTACTCTTTGTGATTTCTGAATTCATTTTTCTCAGTGCTCCCAATCTGTACACAACTCAATAATTCCCATCCTACCACCTCTTAACTCCTCAATCCATGTCTCCCGTGTGTGTGTGTGTGTGTGTGTGTGTGTGACAATGTCTCGCTCTGTTGCCCAGGCTAGAGTGCAGCGGCATCATCATGGCTCACTGCAACCTCAAACATACTTGGGTTCAAGTGATCCTCCTGCCTCAGCCTCCTGAGTAGCTGGGACTACCGACCCATGCCACCATGCCCAGCTAATGTTTTTTTTGTTTGTGGTTTTTTTTTTCATTTTTGTAGAGATGAGCTCTTGCTCAGGCTGGTCTCAAACCCCTGGCCTCAAGCCTTCCTCCCGGCTCAGCCTCCCAAAGTGCTGGCATTACAGGCGTGAGCCACCCTGCTTAATAATTCTCTAGTTGTCCTGGGTGGCAGGAGGAGCAGTTCTCATTTCCTGGCCTCCCTGCCGCCTGAAGACGAACACGAGCTTAGAAAAGCACAGGTGCATTTTGATAAGGGCAGCCTCGGTCTACAGCGACTCTCTGGTCACCCACATTGGCAGGGAGGCAGACAATGCTGCTCTGGATAGAATAAACACGACTCGGTTTTGAATTCCTACTTGGCGCTGACCTGGATCTTATCAGCTTGTCATAATAACCTTTGCTAAAAGGAAGAGTCACAACATTCACCCACCTCCCAGGGGGCTCAGAGGACAATCAGGAAATTGTTATTAGTGAATGGCGCTCTTTTTATTATGTATTAGTTATTCCAGGAAAAACCAGCTATTCTATCATGCCTTACCTCTTACAAGCAATTTAAAAAAGGAGGGAGTCCAGGGAAAGACAGATAAGGAGGAATTTTTAAACCAGAAAAAAAATGAAATGATTAAATTTGTACCCAGTTTAAAATTTCATTTACTCTCCAGCAAAAGGAAATTCGACCTATTCCAAAAAATATGAGAATCCCTGAAATAATATGGTCTACAAAACAGAGACAATGATGATTTTTCAAAATTCACTTTTTTAAAAGTTAATAAAACTGCGAAGCCTGCTTTTGGTGATGTGTGACTGTGACTCTAGAATACTATCCTGCCGTCTCCAGATGCTGGTAATGGGCAAACCCAAGGAACCTGCTATCCAAGTGGGGATACTGTTCAATCTGTTGTCATGAGTAAGGTGCTCAGTGCCTATTTTAAGAGATATTTTACATACCAGTCAGCTTCTTTTCTTCCTCAGCCAAACACCAGCGACCATTTCTGCTGGCTAAGTACACCTTTAACCAAGAAAGTTAGGCTGGGTCTAAAAGAAACCAAACACCAAGGCCAGTTTGTTCGTGTTTGTTTCTCTAACATTCTAACCTCTGTCTTCTGTCCCTGTTGGTTTTACTTGGTGGGCACTGAGGAATGTGGGAGGATCTTGAACATACATGCTGGGGCAGTCAGATGGTATCTTACACTACAGAGATGCAGCATTGAGTTTGGTAAAAATGAAATATGGGTTCCAGGAAAGGCAAATGTATTAGTAATTCATAATGTTTGCCTTGCTCTTTACAATTTACAAAGTGCACAAATCGTTTCAATGTAATTGATTCTTTATTCTGTAGTCATCCAACCACTTTGGCCTTCATATATCATGACCCTACACACACAGACACTCAAAAATACAGCACTAAAATACAAGTTTCCCAAAATGATACTTACCTTCACTCTATGCAATACGGTGTGTTATTTTCTATTTTATTCCACTTCATTTTTTAAAATGCTGGCCACAACCCTCTAAATTGATTTTGCGACGCACTGATGGGATGCAGCCCTCGGCTTTCAATTACCCTCTTAGTCAGCGGGCTGAACACTGCCGGCACTTGCCCTCTTCTCTTCCGGCTCCTGTGCCCTGTCCTGAATCCTCAGGGCTCAAAGCAAATACCTTACCCACAGGGATCAGGTTTCGCTCCTGCCTTTACGATGCTCCCATGTGGGATCTGGAAGTCGGAGGCAGATGGAAGTCCCCTCTCCTCCAGCAGCAGCGGCAGCCCACAGCGCTCACAAGGCAAGTGAACTTTTGCCGGGCCAGAGGACTGGGCGTTGCTCTGCTGGTCACTAGCCCCAGGACGCCATTTCTTGACCTCTGGGGGAAGTAGCAACTTCTTGATGCGCATGGCTACACCAGTGAACCAGAAAGCAGTACGTTTCTCTCAGCCTTTGTCCTCCCAATCTTTCCTGTGGTTTTTAAGCATCTGCCTCCCAGTATTAAATGCCCATTTGCTTCAAATATTGGTCTCTGTTTTTCTGACTGAGGCCCAGTTGATACAGACAGATACCGCATGATTTAAACTGACTGCAAGGGCCAAGTGTGGTGGCTCACACCTATAATTCCAGCACCTGCAGGAGGTTTGCTTGAGGCCTGGAGTTTAACACCAGCTGGGGCAACATAGCAAGACCCCATCTCTATAAAAAATATATTTTTAATTAACCATGCATGGTAATGCACACCTGTAGTCCCAGCTACCTGGGAAGCTGAGGCTGGAAGATAAATTGAGCCCAGGAATTCGAGGTTACAGTGAGCTATGATTGTACAACTGCACTCCAGCCTGGGTGACAGAGTAAGAGCCTGTCTCTAAAAAAAATTAAACAAAACAAACAAAAAAAACTGATTTCAAGGTCAAATGACTCATACAAGGTCACACAGTTGTAAGTGGCACATTTACAACTCAATCCAAGCTTCCTGATTGCAAATTTACTTCTCTTTTAACTGTACCATAGCTGTAGGCATGTTAAAGTTGTTGAGTTTGCTTATACAAAGTTATCCTTTTATATCTGAATTATGGTAAAACTCCTGAAAATGTCTCAATTCCCATCTCCTCTTTATTAAATTAAATGTTATTCTTTTATGGCTCCATCACCCTACTCTGACCTCCCTGTTCTGTGAATTGCTACATGTAGAATCTTGGTAAAGATTATAATCACTCTCTTACTGTTTTGAATGTATATCTTTTCTCCAAACTAGGCTGTAAGTACCTTGAACGCAGGTTTCCTATTTTAGCTTCTGTATGGGTCCCCATTGTATTTCTTAGACTTTTCCATGTCAAGGAAGTGATAGCCGTCCAGCACAGTTGCTCAATAACACACATTGCACAATTGTAGTCTGTTTAAGAAGGTAAAGATCAGTCATCTTGTACCTTCCAGATTGCTTACCTTACAGAAGACATCCTCTCTGAGGCAATTTGGAAAAAAAGAAGATTTTATTCAAGGGATAAAATTCAAGAGTTCTTTTCCCAAAATGAAAATAGGACCCAGTCAACCAGGAAAGGAAAGGGAATATTACTCTGCTGACAAAGAGGGAAGATTATTTTTTATTGGAGTCTAATAATTTATACTAAACTCATATCCTTACTTTCCCTTCATTTGATTTCTTCAACCATTCATCATTTTTCTATTGTAAGTAGTTTTGTAAAGCAGTCTCAAGTCCTTCACGAAAAGAGACAGGGTTAAAGTATCTAAGTGCTTCCATATACACCCACCCTGCACACATGTCAATATCTAAAAAATGTTTCCTGCCACCTGGGATTGAGTTATGACCCCCCACCTAACTCTGAAGTCAATGCCAGGGCAGTAGCATCAGCCTCACCCAGGACTTGTCAGAAACGCACTTTCTCAGGTCCCACCTCAGTCCTGAATTGGAAACTCCGGTGACTCTGGTGCATGGTAAAGTTGGAAAGCCATCACTTTAGGTGTTCCAGTGAAACCAGAACACTTTCCCAGACCCACTTTTCCATGCATGGATGCTTTACCCACCATCTCAAAGGCTGTATGAAAACTAGGGAAACATCAGAGTTAGACACAGCTGGATTCAACTCCACGTTCCAACATTCAGGGCCACCTTGGGCAAATCTGGCTTCTGAGCCTGGGTCTCCCAATCTGTAAAACAGAGACCACCTTGCTGCTTAGTGGGGCTGCTGTAAGAATTAGCAGTACTTCTCACTCGAGGGCAGTGGCAATGGCTTTGTGTTATGACAACCCTGCATCTTTGCAGCAATATAAAGCATGTTGGTTTTCAATCACACAGCTTGCATCTTCCCTTTCTGAGAATTGAAATCCATTTCAGCTGACAAATGTGTCAAGAAAAAAATTGCACTAAATGTGAAGGAGGAATATAGTGAAGACAGTAAAAGAAAGCTAGCCATGGAGAAAGAGGGATGAGAGGAAAGCAAAAAGGAGGTGAGCAAAGGAGAAGAAGGAAGAAGGAAAAGTTTAGGATGAGTGAAGAAGGAAAAGGTGAACGGGAAGTGGGTGGGGAAAAAAGAAAAGAAAAAGTGGGGAAAGAGAAAGAGAAAAAGGATGACAAGACAGAAGAAATCAGGGGAAGGGAGGGAGATTAAAACACCCAGGTTTGGCTGGGAGCTTCTCTGCATCCCTCCCAGCGTGAGGCTCTACCTAATTGCCTTGTTTCCTCCAAGCCCCTCTCAGGCTGGAAAGTGGTCTCGCGTCTGGAAAACGCCATAAGCATCTTACATGCATGTGCTCCGCCTAATCCCCGCAGTGCAGCCTGTGTGCGGGCAGACGGGCGCCGGCTGCTACCAGCTGCCAGTTGCCAGGGGCGGGGCAGCTCCAGCAACTGCTGTCTCAGGCGCCCGTGAGCCAGTGGCTTCCTACCCGGACCCTGGCCAGGAGCAGGATGAGCTTCCTTCTCTCCCAATTTAAGAGCCGGACATCAAAGGGTGTCCAGATTCTTTCTATTTCCAGCATCCTCACATTGCTCCCTCCCTGAGCTTTTCCTCCTGAAGCCAGCTTTGTCTGGATAGGCAACATCCAGTGCTTTCAAATGAAAAGATGAGAGCCAGAGAGAGAGAACAAAGAGAGGGAGAAGAGAGGAGAGGAGAGGAGGGTAGCAGAGGGGAGGGCAGGGGAGAGGAGAGGGGAACTAAAAGAGGAAAACTATCCCTGTGTGAGTGGTCTCTCTCTCTCTCTCTGTCTCTAACTCTTTGACTTAAAACATAACTCCATGTGGAAACAAAACATTTGCCCAGATGAGCATCACCCCCCACACACAGATTTTTTTCACAAGTTTCTTTTTTTCCTTTGATTCTTTTTTTTAAAGCAGGAATTAATTCACTCCAAGAGTCTCATGAGGAAAGATGACACAGCCTGCCAGGCTGACCGTCATGTCTGGAAATCATGGGAGGAATGAGGAGAAACCACAACTTTGCCCAACTCACTGTGTAACATAAAACAAGTTAGCACTTGGAAAAAGACAGGTGAGCAAGAACGGAAAGCCCTTGCAACTAACTCAGTCCTTCCTGGTTGTCCGCCCAGATCTGCCCACCATCCACCTGCCAACTCAGAAGGCTCTACACGTCCTGCCCAGACCCCATCCACCCCCTGACGCCCCACAAAATGACAGGTCACTAACCTGCCGCCTACTTGAACTTAGAGAGAATATGTGTTAAGGAATCAGGAAGAGAGAGAAAAAACCCAATATGAATATCAAATGTATGGTATATACAAAGTAGATTAACAGCGCAAGCCTTAAGTGAAAGGTGAGAAAGCAGAATTAGGCTGCATAGCTCCATTTGGGGAGTTTATAGTTATGGTTTCATTCACGCATATTTCATTTTGGCAGCCAAAAAGGCTCCAGAAGCACCCTGGGGTTTAAAAGTGACCCAAGCATTATGGGATGGACAGGGATGTTAAGATTGGTCCAGGGATGTTGGAGGGGAAAATGCACAAAGTAGGTAAGGAGGTGGTCTCCTACCCCAGAACTCTTTATTTGTAATTCACCAAGGTTAAGCGGAGCCTCTCTGAGAATTTCACTGCAGATCCTCCTTCACAGCCAAGGTGGGGTGTTAGTGTGGCACCTCCAGTAAGACTGGAAATCAGCTCATCTTTTTGCTTTTCCCCAGAAGCAGAACTCGACCACTAGTGCAACGTGTGGGGGATGCAGACTTTCTAGGCTTCCTATTTAAATCTCGCCTAGGAAAGATATCTACAAATACAGCAGGCTGGTATGAGTCACTCAGAGTGCTTGGGTCTTTTCAGTTCCTTTTTATAAGGTAAACCAGCTCCACCCCTTCAAGAACAGCTTTTGGGAAGGGGAGGGAATGGTCTGGGGATTCTACCCTGATGTCACCGTCACCCACTGTCTGTGTAACAAACAATTATTGGGGGATCTCTGCTCCCAGCCAGCTCTACCACACACCCCTCCACCTCGCCACCCGTCTTGTCCTCACCACCGAGCCCCCAGAGCATGCCCTGGCCAGCTCTGACACCTCTACCCCTCCAATTGAGGAGAGCAGTGATTTTCTTTTTTTTAAAAAGACAAAAATCCACTTTCCTGCTCTCCTTCCTTAGAGCAGAAAATCCAGAGTTGTTAGAGAATGATAACCCAAAGCTGTGCCATGTAAATGATTGACAGTTTCCCCTGGAAGACAGAAAATAAAATTACCCCAAGCCAGTGGAATTCTCCAGTGTACAGAGGCCAGCTCTGAAACAATTGTGGGGTGGAACTTTACGCATTTCCAGTAACTCTTTGTACCCAAATGTGGGGCAGCCCGTTCCTTACTAGGAAATATCCACCTCCAGAAGGCAGCGTGGGTGAGCCTTGTCAGGGAATTCTCCCTTTCCTGGAAGCAAAGAAGCCCCTTATGGAAGGCTCGAGGTCTAAGGAGTCCCCTGGAGTTATTTTTGAGGCCACTCATGTTGCCCCATCGTGTTCTACAGCCTCTGGAAACCACAGAATGACCCTGCCCACCTGAAGGACTTGGGAAGAGCCCCTAACTCCAGTGTCCAAATGCAAACAACGTCTTTCTGTTGTATGTATACACAAAATCTCATAATTACATTTCCCTTGAACAAAACCAGGGTTGAAAAATAGTGACTACAATTTTTTTTTTTGTCTATTTTGAGACAGAGTCTTGCTCTGTCACCCAGGCTAGAATGCAGTGGTGACATCATAGTTCACTGCAGCCTCCTACTCCTGGGCTCAAGCAATCCTCCTGCTTCAGCCTCCCCAGTAGCTGGGACTACAGGCATGTGCCACCACACCCAGCTAACTTTTTTATTTTTTGTGCAGACAGAGCCTTGCTACGTTGCTCAGGCTGGTCTCAAGTGATCCTCCCACCTCAGCCTCCCAGAATGTTATTACAGGTATGAGCCACAGGTGCCTGGATAATCATGATTATAATTTTACAGGTGTCTTTTTAAAAAACAATATAGTTTATTTTTCAGGATAGTTTTAGATGTACAGAAAAGATGACAAGATAGTACACAGAGTTCCCATATTCCCGGACACTCAGTTTCCACTATAATTAACATCTTACATTATATGGTACCTTTGTTACAATTAATGAACCAGTATAGATACACTATTATTAACTGAAGTCCATACTTTGTTCAGATTTCCTAGGTTTTCCCTTACATTTTTTTTCTTTCTGGATACCACAATACATTTAGTGATACTGTCCCCTTAGACTCCTCTTGTCTGTGATAGTTTCTCAGACTCTACTTGTTTTGGATGACCTTGACAGTTTTGGGGAATACTGGTCAGGTATTTTGTAGTATGTCCCTTGATTGGGCTTGTGTGATGTTTTTCTCATGAATAGACTAGGTTATGAGTTTGGGGGAGAGAGACCACCGAGATAAAGTGCTATTCTCATCACATCACATCAAAGGTACATGCCATCAACACGGCCTATCACTACTGATATTGACGTTGGTTACCTGGCTGATGTACTGTTTATCAGAGTTCCCCACTGTGACGTTACTCTTTTCCCTTGTCCTTACTCTTCTGTTTGGAAGGAAGTCACTATGTCCAGCTGACTCTTAAGGAGTGGAGCTATGTTCCACCTGCTTGAGGGTAAAGTAGCCACACAAATTATTTCAAATTCCCGTGCATAGGAGATGTGTCTATTCGCCTTATTCATTTATTTATTCAGTCATTTACTTATTGCAGTATGGACTCGTGGATATTTATCTTATATTGTGAGCTGTAATCCAATACTACTTTATTTTATTGTTCAAATTGTTCCAGCTTTGGCCAATGGGAGCTCTTTCAGATGGCTCCTGTGCTCCTTCGACATGTCCCCAGCAATTTGGGGGAAGAGGGAGAACGCTTCTTTACTTTCTGGCACTACAATATGCCCTAGGTTTATCTTGTCTATTTCTTGCCCCAGTCCTATTTCTTCAAGGAGTTCTGGAACCTTTTATAGAAGAATGGTACTAGAAACCAAGATCTGGGTGCTAGGTGTGCTCCTTGCTACAAGGGTGTCTTTTTTGTTTTTTGTTTTTTTTTGGTTTTTCAGGCCCTGTCAGCTAATAGAGAAAAGAAATATTTGTGGATATACTAATCCATGTATACATATACATATCTATAAATATTTCTATGTGGAACCATCTGTTTATTGACCTAAACATGAGTTTTTACTGATATCTCCAGCTCTAATTAATCTTTTTTTTTTTTTTTTTGAAACAGAGTCTCACTCTGTGCCTGTAGAGTGCTGTGGCATCAGCCTGGCTCACAGCAGCCTCAAACTCCTGGGCTCAAGCAATCGTCCTGCCTCAGCCTCCCGAGTAGCTGGCACTACAGGCATTCACCATGCCTAGCTAATTTTTTTTTAATATATATATTTTTTAATTGTCCATCTAATTTCTTTCTATTTTCTTAGTAGAGACAAGGTCTCACTCTTGCTCAGGCTGGTCTTGAATGCCTCAGCTCAAATGATCCTCCCGCCTCGGCCTCCCAGAGTGTTAGGATTACAGGCATGAGCCACCACGCCCGGCCTAATTAATCTTTTACCACGTGGATCATTCTACTCTGTTTCCCTTGCTTATCTTACAAATTCCCTTGCCAACAGTGAGAACTCTGGCTACCAACTAACATCCATTTATTTAATGTTCAATTCCAGTAATCAGAATTGTTAACCTGTAACACTATGGGAAAGAACTTTATCAGCTAGAGTACAGTGCTTATGTGCAGTTCCTTTTGCCTTTAGTCTTACAAACTCCACTCATTTCCAATATTACGTAAGTCAGCATCTTTTCTTCCACGTTCTTTGTGAGGTTGTTCCATACTTTTTTTTGAAGAGACTGGGGTCGTGCTATGTTGCCCAGGCTGGAGTTTTTTCTGAGCCTATTCACTGGCACACTACAGTCTCAAACTCCTGGTCTCAAGTGATCATCCTGCCTCAGCCTCCTGAGTAGCTGAGACTACAGATGCATGTCACTGCACTAGACCATACATCTTTAATACAGTTAGAATCTCTTATGACAGTCTGTATTCCTTCCTGGGATCCCTCAACCTTCTAAGTGACTTTTTTTTTTTTTTTACTTTGTATACATCAAGTTTCATTCTTTGCGCTGTAAAGTTTTATGTGTTTTGACAAATGCATAATGGCATGTATTCACCATGTATCACTCAATAATTTCACCATCCTAAAAATTCCCTGTGCTCCACCTATTCATCCCTCTCTGCTAATCCCTGGAAACCACTGATCTTCTTACTGTCTCTTTAATGTCATATAGTTGGAATCAGTCAGTGTGCAGGCTTTTCAGATTGCCTTTTTTTCACTTAGTAATATTTATTTAAGGTTCCTGTACATCTCTTTGTGTCTTGTTTGTTTTCTAATCAATTTTGGGGGTGAGGCGGAAGAAATGAGCAGCCCAAATCTGTCACTTCCCTTAATTTTCCTCCCCAGCCCAAGCCAGGCTTCCTCATTTCCTACACGTCTAGATTCAGATATCATACCAAGAAAGACCTTCTTGGCCACCCCATGTGAAGTGCAGTCCCTGACCCTCACTCTTTCCTGGCTTTATTTTTAGTACTTTCTACCACACCTTTACTTTTACTTATTTACCTTGTTTAATGTCTATCTCATTGAGGGTAGAGATTATTCCTATTTTATTCTTTGCTGTTTTTCTAGCACCTGAAATAGTGCCTAAAACACAGGAGCCCTCAGTAAATATTGAATGTATAAACTGAATGGACACCTCCCAACAATCCCATACCTTGCGTGCTCCTTAGCTTGAGAGGAAATCAACAAATGAGGATGGGAAGGTGGAGTGAGGAGGTGTGAGGAAGTGGTACCCTCTCTCAGCTCTGTTTCCTGTGTGCCTGCCATGGTGCCAGCATTTCTTCATTGGAGGTTAATTTAGCTGGGGTTCTATTTCTCCATTAGATTTTTGGGTTTTGGTTTAAAATGTTTAAGGGAATGTTTTTATTTTTTTTAATTTCTGAATATTTATTGTAACGAGTCAAATACATAAAGATACATAAATACAGAGATACATAAAGAAGTATATTAAGTCATCTTCCCCACTCCCCTGAACTGAACTTAGACCTGGCCTCTGGGGTCCCTGCCCTGAGCTCTTTGCATTAGAAAGCCAAGCCTCACCCATGGAACAGGAGTCTTCAGGACCAAGAATATGTACCCGCCTGGAGTTTGTGACTTTCCTTGTAGAACACATTCCTGGTACCAAGGATGCTATTAATAGAATTCCTTACCCACCTGGCCTCATGCCCTCTTCCAAAGCCAAAATGGGATTCCTCTTGGGTCTATCTTCTGAAGGGCAGACTGAATGCAGGATGAATGCACTCCCCCAACCCCAAGAGCATTTGTGGGGTGTGGATGGGACTGGGGTAAGTAGGGCGGGGTTCACGAGGTCTCCTCAGGCATACAAGGGAGCTAGAGTCAAAGGCAGGGAATGGCATTAAAAAGTAGGCAAAAGACATGAACAGAAGCTTTTCAAAAGAAAGCAGACTAATGGCCAATAAACATATGAAAAAAATGCTCAGCATCTCTAATCATCAGGGAAATGCAAATCAAAACCACAGTGAGATATCACCTAACTCCAGTGAGAATGGCTTTTATCAAAAAGTCCCAGAACAACAGATGCTGGCGTGGATGCAGAGAGATAGGAACACTCATACGTTGTCGGTGGGACTGCAAACTAGTACAACCTGTGTGGAAAGTAATATGGAGATATCTCAAAGAGCTAAAAGTAGAACTACTGTTTAATTCAGCAATCCCATTGGTGGGTATTTATCCAAAAGAAAAAAAGACATTTTATAAAAAAGACACTTGCACGTAAATGTTTATAGCAGCACAATTCACAATTGCAAAGATGTGGAAACAGCCCAAGTGCCCATCAATACATGAGTGATTAATAAAATGTGGTATATATATACCATGGAGTACTACTCAGCCATTAAAAAAAATAGTGAACTAATACCTTCTGTAACAACCTGGACGGAACTGGGGACCATCCCTTTAAGTGAGGTATTGCAAGAATGAGAAAACAAACACCACATGTACTCACTATTAAATTGGAACTAAATGATCAGCATTCATGTGTACATATGTTAGTAAAATTCAATGACAATCAAGCAGGTGGGAGGGTCGAGGTGGGGATGGGTAAATACACATCTAATGGGTACAATGTACACTATCTGAGTGATGGGCACACTTACAACTTTGACTCAAACTGTACAAAAGCAATTCATGTAACCAAAACATATGTACCCCAGTGATTTTCTGAAAAAAAAAAAAAAAAAGAAAAAAAGAAAGCAGGAGAGGTACAAGGCCAAGCTTCCACGTGACCTCTGGCCCTGGGCCCAGCACACACCCCTCATAGTGTGAAGGCCTCCCCACTGTAACCCAATCCCCCTAAGGTGTCAATGGTAATAGCTTTGGTATGTAACCTTCACACCTTTCTCTCTGGGTTCATAAACGCGTAGAAATATAAACACATATGGAAGAGGTTTTTTCTTTCTCTGTTGCTTTTATAAAAATGGTATCCCAATATGCAATATAATATATATCACAGTCATCTCTCCCCCACATGTAGATCTCATTCTTTTTATTAGCTTCGTGATATGTCATAGTATGAATGCATATTTCTTTTTTCCTTGTCTAGTCATAAAAGAAGAATGTATATTTCTTTATGATGGAATATTTAGTGTTTGTTTTCTTCCCCCACCACCCCTCAAACAAGTCATAGCTTGGATTCCTAGAAATAGGATTAGTGGTTCAATCAAAGGATATAAACATCATTTATTTTATAGGTGTTTCCAAACTATTTTGGTAAACATTTGAGTGATTCGTACTCCCACGGCAATGGAGAAGATGCCTGTTTTGGCAACCCTCCTGGCTCTGGATGCTATGGATTGTTTTAAAATTTGAAATTGGATGGGTTAAAAACTGACATCTGGTTAATTTCACTTTCGTTTCCCTGACGACAGTGAGGCTCAGCATCTTTTCATATCCTCTGGCCATTTGTATTTTCTCTTCTATGAATTGCCTGTTTTCATCCTTTGCCAATTTTTCCACTGGGATGTTGACTATCTCATATCAAATTATAAACATTTATCAATTGATAAACCTAAAGTGGTTAAAAGTGCTATCAACTTTTTTTCCTGTCATCTATCAACTTTGCTTGATGTATATTTCCCCATGTAGATAATTCTAATTTTTTGGCAGTCAAATCTATCAATCTTTTTTAGCACTTTCTGGATTTCCCATCTTATTTAAAGAGGGATCTCTGCCTATCCTCCTAAATTTTATTCTACTCTTTTTATTGTCACTTGCTTCTGTCCTCACTTCATAATGGAGCCATTCAGCAAAACGAAAGTGCTCTCAGAAAGGAGAAGGTCCCTGAATTCTGTCCTCCCCTGTCTTTCCCGCTGCTCTGTCCACCATTAGGACTTTAAATTCCTTGTCTCCCAACAACTTCTTCTTAAACTGCTAGCAACTCTGCAGAAGTAACACCTCAAGGCCTCGTCAGCAAAGCAGGCTGGAATCCGTGAGGGTTTTCCAATCACAGACATCTCAGGAAAGACGAAAGGCCAAGAGTGGAGAGGAGGAAGAAGGGAGAGGCGCAAGTTCTCCCTGCACTCATCCCTTCGTCCAACAGGGCTAAACTGAGTGCCTCTCTGCCCGAGACATGGCAGTGGGGCCTGTGGAGAAACAGACTCAAGGGACAGCCTGGCCCTTGTCACCCAGGGATTTACTGTTTTCAGAGGGGGAGTGAAACACTACAGTCCGAGGTAGAACACACAAGGTACAAAGGGCAGGGGGGGAAAGAGATCACTCTAGCTGGGTGACCAGGGAAGACTTCAAAGAGGGGGTGAATTTAAGACGTGGGTTCAAGAATGGTCAGGATTTCAACAGGTAGAAGAAGAGGACTTTCAGAAGAAAATGACATAATATAGACAAGAAAGTGGGAACAGAACAGAGCATTTCCAGATGAGTGACTTATCCAGACAGATCAATTAAAAGTGCTCACACATACAAGAGCCATCAGAGAGTGGCTGGAAAGGTCCACGAGTCCAGACCTCAGGAGGCCAAGCGGTCTGGACTTGATCCCATAGGCAATGGGGACACAGCCCCAGGCCCGGACAAACCGGCCTGCTTCACCATGGTGCTGAGCTGGCCCTGCAAAGAACAGGGGTGCCTCTCGGGACCCCCAGCTTCATCTGATCTTCCCAATCCTGGAATCATCTTAAAAACAGATTTATCACACTCAGTGGGTCCTGCCCCAAACCTTTTGAATCCAAATGTCCCAGTAGCTTTGACTCTATGCCAGTTGGGAATTTCTACTTCCGGCCAAATATGCTCCAGGAGGAAGTGTAGTCATAATTGTAGGATTCCTTAAAAATTGTCTGTTCCACCACTTCCTCTAGTCTGGCCTCCCTATGAAAATGCAGCAGGTCAGTAGCAAAGCCCTGCTGCGGTGGCTCTCCAGCTTCATTCGCTTCACTTCCTCCCTGGTAACTGTCCCCAGATTCTCTGTAGGTCCTCTGCTCGCCACACTCCCTCGGAGGCCAGTTGCTCTGTGTGGAGTTAACTGGACCCCTGGCCATGATTGGTTCAGGCTCTTGGTCCAATCAGAGACCAGGAAATGCACTGGGAGTTTGCCTGGGAATGCCAAGCCAAAGATTTTCTCTTTTTTCTGCTGTGGTTAAACCCAAAAGCCCCTCACCTTGAGGTCTATTGGGAACCACCTTGCAAAGGGAAAAGCCGTTGTGTAGGAGGCAGATACTGGAAAAGAAGAGACAACTGGGACCGGGTTGTATCATTTGAGACTTGAATAAAGTCAAACCTAAATCCACATCCAATCTACCCTGCACTGTTTGGTTACAAATTCCCTGTTTTGATTAAGGCTATTTAGATTAGGTTTCTTGTCAACTTGCAACTGAAAGAATTATCACTGATACAAGGTACAAAGTCCTTCTGAAAAGTAAGCTCATTGGAGCACCAGGAAAGCAGGAACCCTTAGTCTTCTTTAGGAGGACGATATACTCATGGGGAAGATGCAAGCCACTGGCAACTTGAATTAATCTGAAAAATCTAGTAACTCCTAGAAATAGCAAAGAAAATGGTTTCTTTGTTTGACCAAAGAAACATTCTCCTGATGATGTACTAATTCTACCTCCCTCCTTGCTTCCTTGGCTGTGTTGCAGATTTGACATAGTGTTAAAATGGCACATTGTAAAAATCTTCTTTATATTATGTAAGCATAAAGAGTTCTGCAAAAGTCAGGAAGAATTGTGCTGGATTGGAGATTGATGATTCATAAAAGCAGACATAAAAAGTAAGATTTGTCATAAATAGCACTCTAAGGGGCTTAGTGAGCCTAGCATGAAAGTGTGTCTTACCAAATGTGCAGGTAGTGCAAAGGGGGAAAAATAAGGTATTTTAGCAACAGGGGCAGTAAATTCTTAAAGTAAGATACAAGCTGGAGTGGCTCACAAAATAACTGCAGGGCAGGAAGTTAAAATATAATGAGAAAAAAATTAAACTTTAACAATTGGTAGCATTTGGGGGAGGGGAAGACAGTTTTCTTTTATTGTAACCTGAAACCCTTTCACACTGTTTTCATTTCTACCTCTTCACCAGGCAACTGTTCACAAGGGTCCAGTGTTATCTGCCACCACGTGTTGACGTAGCTTTGGTAGGTCATGCTCATTTGTTCTTGCTTTGCTATGATTTCATAGCAAAGGGATATTTGTCTGATTTCTATCCTACCTGGTAGAGGAATTGCCTCCCATTTTACCTACATTGTAAATATTTTTTTAAATTTCTGAGTATATAGCTGAGAGAGCGTTAGAGATAAGAACACAGATCTGAAGAATGGCAATCAATGTGTTACACCATCCTTTAGAACAAGCCCACCACCTGGCTTTGTAAGGAGATTTGTGCCTCAGTATTTGTGGGGGTTGGCTCCAGGGCCACCCTGCCCCATACCCAAATCCCAGTATACTCAAGTCCCAGAGTCAGACCTGCAGAAGCTGAGTGCAGGAAAAGTGAGCCCTCCTTACACGTGGGTTTAGCATCCTTCCGATACTGTATTTTCCATCCACATTTGGTTGGGAAAAAATCCACATATAAGTGCACCCATGCAGTTCAAATCGTGTTGTTCAAGTGTCAACTGTAGTTTTACTATTTGTGAACACAACCATGCCCATTTATTTATGTATTATCTATGGCTGCTTTTGTGTTACAAGGGCAGACTTGTAGTACTTTCAACAAACTGGATAGCTTGCAAAGCCAAAAATATTTGGCGTGGTTGTTTACAGAAAAGGTTTTTGGATCCATGCTCTAGAACTCAGGTCTCAATTCTATGAGGAATTCATTTCATTTCAACCAGTATTTAAAACACCTGATGTGAGTTGCGCTTTACAAATAAAGCAAAGACATAATCACAAACAAGGCAGACCCAGTGCCTGCATTCTTGGAGCTCCACTAGTATTTTCTCTATTCTGCCATTATCCCCTTCAGTTAGAAATGGGAAGCAGAAAACTAGAAGTCCATTTATTTAACAGCTATTATTAAGTAAATACTGTACCCTAGGCATACCAGGCTTTGGGAATCCATCCATAAATCGTAAACATAAATCCCTGTCTTCATGGAATATACATTCCAGTGAGGAAGGGTGCACATAGGCATTATTTTTAATTTCCATCCCTTAGATAAAGAACTGTCCAAGATGACACAGCTAGTGAGGGCAGAGCCAGGGTAAGAACCCACCCAGGTCTAACTGACGTGTGGGCACTTCTGAGATATGAGTTTGCCTCTGTACAGAAGAGCACGTTGTTTGAGTGGACCTTGCTCCTTCAATTCACAATCTTGGTCCGTCTAGAGAGCTAGGCCAGGCCATGCAGTGGGAGGCCGGGCCCTATCAGGATGCAGGGGCCCTCCCAAGCTTCAGCCTCTTCTTATACGCCAGACTCCGGAGCACAGAACTGGGAAATCAGATCCCCAGTGACACCTCCTAAGGAACAGCCCTCTGGGTCCATCAGTGATATTTGATTGTTTAAATCAACATCTGTCAGGCACAGAAACTGAACCAGAGACATTTGTTTACATTGCTCTGTAAGACCCCAAAGCAGCAGGTGCAAGGAAGGAACTTTTTAAATTTCCATGCCACAGGTAAGGAAAAGTGAAAGGAAGGAAGAGAAAAACAAAAGAGAGGAGGGTTCAAAAAAAGCATGTCAGCACTAAAATCAGAAACAGGGCCTGTAATCCCAGCACTGTAGGAGGCCAAGGAGGGAGGATCTCTTGAGGTCAGGAGTTCGAGACCAGCCTGAGCAAGAGCGAGACCCCCCATCTCTACTAAAAATAGAAAAAATTAGCCAGGTGTGGTGGCGCATGCCTGTAGTCCCAGCTACTCAGGAGGCTGCAGCAGGAGGATCACCTGAGCCCAGGAGTGTGAGGTTGCTGTGAGCTAGGCTGACGCCACGGCACTCTAGCCTGGGTGACAGAGTGAGACTCTGCCCACCCCCTACCCCCACCAAAAAAAAGAAGTAGACATGAGAGTCTCAGGAATCATTTCCTTTGTTCTGACTTTAGGCAGTGACCCTCTGTCTCTGCAGGCCACCCTCAGGGAGAGTTAGCCTAAGAGGCGAAGGTGCGTACAAACATCTTACTCCATGAGGATCTTTCTATCAGAAAGACTCTCATATTTGTGTTTTGATTTTAAGATTAAGAAAGTTGGTGCTTCATTATACTGGAAAACTCACCTGCCCAAACCATTGCTTTCCTCAGTGGCTCTGCACTTTTGAAGTCACTTGGCATTTTCTGACAAATAAGCTAAAATGAACCCATCCTGAGCTACCGTCTGGGAAGCCATGAGCAGATTTTCATCAGGGAAGTAAAGTGATCTGTATTTGTAAATGCTGCCTGGGGCACTTCAGAGGAACGGACCCTAGGGAGGGACGCTGTTGGGATGCTGTCACCTGGACGAGGGCATGCTGGCCACTGTATCCCCAGCCCCCAGGCACAGCCGAGCTGCAGCAGGTGCTTGGGAAACAGTGGTTGAGAGCATGAGCAAAATTCCCGCCTGAGGGAGGCCAGACCTTCCCGGGAGAGGCGTGATGTAGATATGTGAGTTGTGACGGAAATGGGCGGGGTGGGCGGGATGGGACGGACACTGGGGAGTGCTGGGGGGATGTCTTCCTGGTATAGCCCTGGAAGACACCAGGTTGGGGGAGTTGCAGCTCTGGGAGGGGCCGTCTGGCGGCACACTCAGGCACACTCACTGGCAAACGTACATCCCCAGAGCTGATTCACCTCACCTTTTTTCATGATGCAGCCCCTTCTCCCTCCCCTCAAGGCTTCCTTGGGGCACACTCAGAAGCTCCTTTCAGTTCCCTTTTCTGCTAGCTGTGCCTGAGGTGGGATGGGCCACACACCCTCCACACCCCTGGCCTATCCTTCCAGAAGTACTGAGTCAACAGCCCTTTCCCAGAATCCACCTCAATCTCCTCCCACACCTGCAGCTGGACTGCTCCCAGGGATGAGGTGGGGCAGGACCCAGGAGCAAGGCGTGGGCCAGTGTGCAGAACCGTCTAGAGGTGGCAGGAAGCTGGAGTGTCTCGAGATGGGAGCCTCTGACACTGGCCATGCACACAAACCTCTCAGAGATGTCCCCGAGGTCCGAGGTAGGGCAGAGAATTTGCAGTTCCCACAGGCTCCCAGGTCCTCCTTGGAAGCACCTTGCTCTATATGAAGCCAGGGCGAGGCTGGCAAGGGAGAGATGATAAATACAGTCACGATTCACTGAGTGCCAGACTCCAGGCTAAGGGCATTATGTGAATAATCTCTTTTAATCTTTGCCAGCCCAGGGAGTTGGCACCATTATTATGCCTGTTTAGCAGATGAGGCTTAGGCTGCAGAGCTTGCCCAAGGTCACAAAGCTTGCAAGTGAGACTTGAACCCAACTGTCAGGCTCCAGTGCCCGGACTATGAAGAGAAATGTCAAGGGAATGAATGTTGACCGGCTGACCGGGATGTGTTATGAGTGACAACTAGAGAAAAGATCAAGAAATAAAAAAGACACCATACATCCAAGTATTGAATGGCAAAGGGAGGGATGCATAGGCAGCTACAAGTGGACCCAGTAGAATAGCAGGATGCCTCAACTTCTGACCGACCAAGATTAAAAATGGCTGTAAACCAGCGTAGTGGTACATGGCTACAGTCCAAGCTACTTGGGAGGGTGAGGCAGGAGGATCACTTGAGCCCAGGAGTTCGAGTCCAGACTAAGCCACATAGTGAGACCCTATCTCAAAGAAAAAAAAAATAGCTGTGGCAAAAGAAAAAAAGATAGTAAGACACACATGATTCTCTCTGCTTTGACTTTACCTAAAACTCTACATTTCAGCATCAAATTCTCCCCAGATTTAAAAAATTCTTTCTTATTTCTGTTGTGCAAACACCCTAACCCCACCCCATCCCACCCCACCCCACCCCAGGGCTCTCTGTGGTGTTTCTCTCAAAATATGTAGTAAATAATTTGCCTAAATTGTCTTTGTTTTTTATTTATGAAGAATAATAGGCCAGTACCTATTATGAATTAACTCAAATTACTACACCGCTATACAAGGTAAACAGGAATATGTTGAAATGGGACTGTGGAGTTCCAGCCCGGCGTGGTTGAAACACCCTTTCAGCGATGGACAGGGAAAGTAAGGCTGGATGGAATTCCCCTTGCTGGACATTATGCACATTGGAAATTAAATTACTTTGTGGAATTTAGGTATTTATAATCAGTACAACTCAAGTCAGAGCAACAATCTGGTTTACATCCTTCACAAAAGGAAACTCAACGTTGGAGGATCTTCATGAGAAACTAACCCGAACTCATTTCTTTCCTAAGGAGAGAATGTCCCTTGAATGTTACCCAGGGTTAAAGCGTGACCTTGCCTTTTATCCCTAGTGTTGACTTCCTCATTTTTGTGATTTCAAATCAGACCCAAAGGATCGCCTAATGCAGTTAAATAATCCAATGTCTGGATTAATGACTCCAAAATGAGACCAAAGAGAAAACAGACTGTTTCCCCTATAAATTACTCTAACTCTCAGCCTAGGGATTCTCCAAGCTCCCACAAACATAATCCCCGGTGCTTCTGCTAATCACACTTTGTGTAAGTGCTCCAGGGCTTATTTTTCATGCAGGCTCTTGGTGGGGCGACAGCCTTGAAACCAAAAGGTCATACTTCATGTCCCCATGGACAAGGTGCAAGAGTCCCCGCAGGAGCGAAAGAGGCGGGCTGCTTTCTTTGCGTTTGTCTTAGTTTTGCTTTTTTAACACGTTTCTTAAACCTTAGTGAGCTCCAGGCTCAAAGAAGTTCAGGGACATTATATTCAGGACATTCTATTTTTTCTTATAAAAATCTGGATTAAAATGCTCTCCCCTGAGCTTGCTGCCCCAGACCTTGGAGACTCAGTCCCCAGGACTCCCACATGCACAGACTCTGCATTTTCACGAGGGTGGTTTTTCTCAGCTCTTCCTCTAAGTGGCAGAAGGAACACTGAAACTCATGTCCTGCTTTCAGTGCAGGCCTTTCTCCAGGTGCGGAATATCCTTCTACTGTAACTCTGGAATTATCTGACCAACACCCCCTGCGTCCATCCTCAACTCCTGCACATATGTGCCCATTGTTATCTAAAGTTTTACCTTCGGGGGGAGAAAAAAATCCCAGCTTTCTAACAAAATTTCCATAGATTGATAACGTCTTGAGGCACCCTTGTATATAGTATTTTGAATCTATTTTAAATTTATAAGGAATGTATGTCTTAAAGTTTCTGCAGAAAGTCAAAGATGAATACAAGCTCAGAGTGTATAATCAGCCCTACCTAATAGTCAGGTATGTGATTTTAAATTTTCTAGTGCCACATTAGAATGAAAGTACAAGGAATGGGTGAAATTAATTTTTAATAATGTTTTATTTAGCCCAATGTAACCAAAATATTACCATTTGGACATATAACCAATATTTAATAATTATGAATGAGATATATTCCTTTTTCATGCTCAGTCCTCGGAATCCAGTATGTTTGGTACAATACGGCACGTCTCAGTTGGGACCGGGCGCATTTCAGGAGCTCAAGAGCCACGTGTGGCCAGTGGCTGCAGCGTCGCACAGAACAGGGCTGGCCACTGGCAGAACAGCCGGCAGAGTCCGTGGGGAGTAGGAGGACTTCGCTGCTCCTTCCACCTCCTCTTTCTTGTAGGCAGACCCTGGCTTTGCCTCTTTCTGGATGACCTCTATAGACACTCAATACAATGAATGAATGAATTCATAATTTCTTTCCATGCCTCTTAAATCGTCTCATCTAAAAATATTATTTAAATATTAAAGCCTGTCAACATGTATTTCTTTTAAATATGAAATTCAGCTTCTTTTTTTTTAAGGCGTTAAAGAGGCATAAGGGTTTAATTTGACAAAAATTTCCATGTAACCCTGTTCCTGCAGGATCTCACTGAAAGCTAATACTATAAACTTGTCGTAGTTTGACTTCAAAAAGTAAATATCACCAAGTGCCCATAGGCAGCGAAAGCCAAGTTGTTCAGTAACGTTCAGGACAGAGGCCCAGAATCTACAAACTCTACAAGGCGCTGACCCAGCCCTGCTCCTCTGGGCAAGCGCAGGAGCAGAAGGGATTCCTTTGCAAACCAACCCCGGGGGCGACGGCTCACACCAGCCTCTGAGCTGAGCACAATGGGTCCTGCATGGGCCATCGCCTGGAGGACTCAAGTCTCAGCCCACTCGTGGAAAACCCAGTCAGCTTTCTGAACATAAACTCACCTACCTCCTTCCTAGACTTGTCTCAGCTCCCGGCCTCCAGAGCTGTTCTCCCAGAACAAAAGCCATCAGCTGCCCTCTCCGGCACTGTTTCTCTGGAGGTGCTCTGTTGGGGAGGTCTTCCGGGATTTCCTTTTCTTTCTTTCTTTCTTTCTTTCTTTCTTTCTTTCTTTCTTTCTTTCTCTCTCTCTCTCTCTCTCTCTCTCTCTCTCTCTCTCTCTCTCTCTCTCTCCCTCCCACCCTCCCTTCCTTCCTTCCTTCCTCTTTCTTTCCTGTTCTTTCTTTCTTTTTTCTTTCTTTCTCTCTCTCTTTCTTTTCTTTTCTTTCTTTTTCTTTCTCTCTTTCTCTCTTCCTTTCTTTCTTTTTAATATAAGGACATCCTGATCCCATGCTAACTGGACAATTGCCCACTGAACTCATGGTTCTTCACTCACCTACATGGTACTTTGACTCGGCCTCGGATATCTGTTGCCGCAGTCACTGAAAACAACCCAAATCCCTGCCGAGCTGGACAGCTGCTACCACCTCTCCACAGAACGGAGAGGGCAAGGCTTGCATACTCCTGCCCAAACCATCCAAACGCAACTTAGGATGGACCTAGCAGTCCAGTTCATTCACTCGCTCACTCACGCATTCATTTATTCCAACTCACTCTCAGGGAGCTTCCAGTCTATTAATAGAAAAGATTACAGAGAAGTTAACAAGCCCTTACAGATGCAGCAAGAAAAATGCCAAATTGAAGGGAATTTTCACTGACTTCTGCTATCCAATTTTGGGAGCAGTGTGGATGGTAAACTCTGAGGTCATTGCTCATTCCCTCAGTAGCAATGTGTCAGACAATAAACTAAATAAGTGAAATATTATAGAATGTTAGATATGATAAGTGCTAAGGAGAGAGTAAATCAGAGAAAGGGGACATGAATATATCTTCTAAAGCAAATTCTCAAGATGCCTTTTCTATAATATTAATCGTAAAATACAGTTTAAATAAACACATCCTGCATACAAAACTGCTTCCTAACTTGGCAGGTGTATACAGGCAGAGAGACCTGGCTCAGATAGATTTCTGTAAAGGGGGCCTCAGTTTCTTCATCTGTGAAATGGGGGCAGGGAGGGAGCTCAAATTTACTAAGTACATTGGTCTAGGTCTTCCAAGAAGCAGACTCAGAGAGAAGACTGGATGTGCAAGAGATGTCTCTAGGGAAACATTTGTGAGGGAAAATGGAGAGGAGTTAGAGGAGGCTGGGAGAGCCGGCAGACCAGGCAGCAGACCTGACTCCATTCAGGAGAGGGAAGAGAGGAAGCTAGGGTAGGAAGAGTCGGACACCACAGCAAAGCTTCAGCCAAGCTGCTGGAGCTGGCCAAATTTGCTGGCCTCACCTGCCCAGAGCTCCCCAGTGGATTTCAGAGCATGGCAGTCAGGGCAGGTCAGCTACACCACCTGCAGCTGCAGAAGTGACGGGCACGTTTCTTCAGTGCTGTGGTCCACCACTTGTGGTGTGCGTTAGTTTGCTAGGGCAGCAGTAACGAAGTTCCCCGGAGTGCGCAGCTTAAACACCAGAACTGTATTTTCTCACAGTTCTGAAGGCTGGAAGTCCAAGATTCAGGTGTTAGCAGGGGTGGTTTCTTTTGAGTCCTCTCTCCTTGGCTTGTAGATGGCTATCTTCTCTCTGTGTCCCCACACCATCTTCCCTCTGTGTGCATCTGTGTCCTATCTCCTCTTCTGCTAAGGACAACAGTCATATTGGATTAGGGCCTGCCCCGATGACCTTATTTAACCTGAATTACCTTTTTAAAGGCCCGGTCTCCAGATACAGTCATATTCTGAGGTACTAGTGTTGGGGGAGGGGACACAATTGAATCCATAACATGCCACGTATCTACTTCTCCCCCTAGTTTCAGGTCCCACTCATCCCCCTTTCCTAGAGGAAACCCAGAAGAAGAAACTGGGTAGGGCAAAGTACAGCCTCGTAGCTGTACTTTGGGGCCAAACTCATGCCCATCCTCTCCCTCCTCCACACTCTGGTCTGAATTCCCCTCGCCCTCTGCTCTCACCTTGGCAGGTTCCAGTGGCTTACTTGGTGACGTGACTTATTTGTGGAGGGTCCCCATACCTTTAGTCTGGGGCCACTGGGAGTGTCTGTTCACAGTTGCTATGGGGCAGGGTTCCCAAGAGGCACCCATGTGGATCCCTGGGTTCCATGTGAATTTCCCCTGCCCGTTGTATAAAAGGAACCCTCCTCTTCCTGTCAATCAGGATACTAATCCCTGCCAGGATGGTGACTCTTCTCACCTGCTGGTCCCCAGACACAAATCCAAGGTGTCCTCGCAGAAGCCATAACTTACAGTTCAGTGTAACCTCACTGACGCCAGGACCTCCAACCCTGCAGAGAGCCCACAATTGCAGGGACAGGAAGCACAGAATCCCCCAGTGAGTCACCAAGAGGGATGGTGAGGCACACCTGCTTCACTCCTTGGTTTCTGGATCCATGCTTCAGGGTGCCAGGTTTTGCCCACCAGGGTCTGGAACTTCATAAGACCTGAGCTTTTCCAATGACTCTAGAGCTCAGTGACTTTAACAGTCAGATCATCAGACTGACAGTCAGCTGTGCCTGCTCTTCTGCTGCAGGAGATCCTTGGCTGGGCGTGGCGGTGGGAAGCACAGCCCCCACATGGCCACAGAAACAAGAGTGCTGTGGCGAGGACTGTCCCATCAGTCACACTCCCTCTGGTTGAAGATCTGAAATCACGGTCGCCGTGCTCAGAGTCTATCATGGTGCACTGATTGTTTCTACAGTATTTAAGGGTGTTTGAGAGCTTATTTTGGGGTTAAATGACTCACTGACTGCACTTTACTTTTATGAACTATACTGTAAGCTACTGTGCTATCCCTTACTTTTCTGAGCATCCACTTCCTCATCTGTAGTACCTGCCTCATCAGGATGTATAAGGATTAACGGAAATGATGCATGACTTTTTGTTATGGGCTGACTGTTTGTGTGCCACCCCCCACACCATGGCACCCCCGCCAAAATCTCCTGTGTTGAAATCCTCACTGTCAACATGATGGTCTTTGGATGTGGGACATTTGGGAGGTGATTAGGTCATGAGAGTCGAGCTTCATGAATGGGGTTAGTGCCCTTATAAGAAGTGATACTGGAGCTTGTTCTGATCTCTGCTCTCTTGGCTATATACAAACACAATGAAGACAGCTGTCTGCAGACCAGAAGGAGGGCCCCGCCATACACCAGGTCTGCTGGAACCTTGACTCGGACTTCCTAGATTCCAGAATTGTGAAAAATAAACGTCTGTCATTTAAGCCACCCACACTCTGGTATTCTGTTATAGCAGCCGGAGCTAACTAAAACACTTTTTAAAAATTAGTTTAAACGGTGGTGGAATGGGTCAAAATTATTCTAAAATTCATATGAAAGTATAAATTTTCAACAGTTTTCAAGCCAAGAAGTTTTTGAAAAAAAATTAGGATGTGATAGGATCTTGGCCTATTGCATATTAAAACTTACTATAACATTGTTGCAACCAAACAAATATGATTCTCACACTGTAAAAATAAATAGATTGATCACTGCAACAAAATAGAGAACATAAAAATAAATCCAAGTATATATAAGAATTTAATATAAAATGAGGTTCCAATTCAGTGGGGAAAAGATAAACAACTCAATAAACAGGGCTAACTGAGGGGAGATATTAGAACCCTACTGCATTCCACATACTTCCAAATGAGGCTGAAATACAGAAAGAAGGTAATAAGGGCGGCCAGGACAAAGGTGAGGCCAGAGAGGCGGGGTCTCGCGGGTAAAATGTCAGGAGGTGCTCATCTCCAGGGTGTGAGAATGCCCCGGATGTGCCTAAGACACTCACTGGCCTTATCTTGGCCCCAGCCCTGGCAGGTAAAGGCACCTGTCAAAGAATTTCACTGCAACATTGGTGGTAATAGGAGGTGCCTGGGAAGAACCTAGCTGTCCATCACTAGGGAAATGAGTGAGTAAATTACAGTGAATTCATACCAGGGACCACCAGGCTATTAAAAGAGATGAAACAAACATGGAAATATGTCCATAACATATCATTAAGTGAAAAAACACAGTTGCAGACCAATGTCCAGCATGATTTATGCACACACACATATGCTTGTTTATACAGGTTCTTAAAAATAGTGGAAAATACCCACCAGATAGTTACTCATGGCCACTTTTAGGGAGTGGGCTGGGATGCAGACAGAGAGATTTTTTTCTTCCTTCTATAACTTTGTTAGTGGGTGAGATGTCGAGTCATGTTCTTTTTTGCTTTTGATTGTGTGGAATTTTCCAAGGAGGGAAAAGAACTGGTAACAAATCCGTCCCAAAGAAACCACCCAGTTTAGCAACACATGGGCTCTCTGGGTTGCGCTGAGGCTGCGTGGGTGCAGTGAGACTGCAGACAGAGCTCAGTGGCTCTGCGTGGTGGGATGGGAAGGCATGTGAGTCCTAAGCAAGGGTCAGGGGCTCAGCAGTGAATAATAATGGCAGGAGAGAAGGGACCAGCATAGGGAAGGAGGCCACAGCTCCTGAAGAGGAAAACTGGCTAGTGAGAAAGTCCCCATTTCTGCAACGGCTAAGGAACTTGGAAGAAAGAGCACTTAACTAAGTTGTTTCCTGTGCCGCACAGGGACGCCTCTCCCCAGGCCCCTCACTGTCAGCCCTAGTCATCTGTCAAACTCTACCACATGCAACTGTCTTTGGGGGCAAGAAAAAAAAAGGAACTTGCCTTAAGGTGAATTAGAAAGAAGAGAGTAGCCACAGGAGGTGAGACGTGAGATTAAGAACTGAGCAGAATTTTTTTTACTGTAGCAAGGAGTAACCAGAAGGATTAGCACAACTAAAATCAAAAAGACAAATAACAGCAAGTGTTGATGAGGATGCAGAGGAACGGGAACCTTGTACATTGCTGGTGGGGATGTCAAACGGCACCGACACTTTAGAAATCTGGCCTGCTGGTCCTGGACAGGTTAAACCACGTGACCAGCAATCCCACTCCTAGGTATATCCAAAATAAATGAAAACATCTGTCCACTAAAAAACTTGTACATAAATGTTCAGAGTGGCTTTATTCCTAATAGCCAAAACATTTGTGAAGACATCCCAAATGTTCACCAACAGATGAATAGACAAATAAAATGTGCTATAACTATACAATGGATTATATTTGGCAAAAAAAAGTAATGATGTCCTGATACACACTATCACACAAGTGAACCTTGAAAGAAATCAGCCACAAAAGACTACATATGTTATGATGCTATTTATATGAAATGTCCACAAGAGCCAAACCTATAGAGACAGGAAGTAATTCGTGGTTGCTGGGGGAGGAGAGAATTGGAGTGGCTGCTAAGGGGCATGGGATATCTTTTCTTTTTTTTTTAAGACTATTTTGTAGAGCAGTTTTAGGTTCACAGCAAAATGGAGGGGAAGGCACAGAGACACCCTCTGCCCCCACACATGCATGGCCTCCCCCACCATCCACAGCCCCGCCAGATGGGACACTTGTTACAGTCGCTGAACCTACACTGACACATCATTATCACCAAAGCTTACCTTAGAGTTCACTCTTGGTGTTGTACATTCTATGGGTTTGTTTTGTTTGTTTTTGAGACAGAGTCTCACTCTGCCACCCAGACTAGAGTGCCGAGGCATCAGCCTAGCTCTCAGCAACCTCACACTCCTGGGCTTAAGCGATCCTCCTGCCTCAGCCTCCCAGAGTGCTAGGATTACAGGCATGCACTGCCTCACCTGGCCCAGTCTATAGGTTTTGAAAATGTAAAATGACAAGAGTATTTTCACTGCCCTAAAAATTCCCCACGCTGCACCTATTCACCCTTGCCTCCCCCAGCCCCTGCAATCACCAATCTTTTTACTGTCTGCATAATTTTGCCTTTTCCAGGACGTTATATAGCTGAAACCTTACTGGGATTTCTTCTTAGGGTGATGAAAATGCTCTAAAGTTGATTGTGGTGATAGTTACACAACTCTGTGAATATGCTAATAACCCATGAATTACACACTTTTTTCTTTTTTGGTAGCCTAGCCAAAACAAGGGCTGGGGAATTATATGGCGTGTGAATTCACATCTCAATGAAGGTGTCAAAAAAAAATAACCAAAAGAGATGAAGCCCCACCCCACCCCACCCTAATATTCTACGGAAGAGCAGAGCACCCAGGGACTCCAGGGAGTTCCCACCCACGGAGGAGCCAAGCTTAAGTAGTCAGTATGTAAATATTCCAGTGAGTGGGGCCTGTGGGCCGGAGAACTTCGGCTACCAGGCTGCTTAACGTCAGAAACATGCATGACAGGTTCAGCCCAGGACTTGACACCCAGTAAGGACCCAGTAATTATTAACTCTTGTTACACTCTTACCATGACCTTACTCCACGCCCCCGAATCCCATTCCTTCTATCTTTCCCGCTTCATTTGACCATAACACATGCATGCAGTGCCCTGCAACAGAAATCCGTGAACAGGTTTTTATTAACAGCTCTACTTAGAGTACGAAAAAATGTGTATCTTGTGAAAGGAGTTTTGAAACCATCAGAAACACCTCGGCTGAAGGGTTGGGGAATAGGCAGGACAACTTCTCTTTCCCCAGGAGAAATCACAGTGGCCCTAAAGCAGGGTTTCTCAGCCTCACACTAGTACCATGTGGGGCTGGATGAGTCTTTGTGGCAGGGGCTGTCCTGTGCACTGTGGGATGTCTGGGGACATCCCTAGTCTCCCTACACACTAGATGCCAGTAGCAACCCTCTACCAAAGTTGTGACAGCCAAAAATGTTTCCAGACATGGCTAAAGTCCCCTGAGGGGCAACATCTCTCTCTTCTTCTCTCTCTCCATGCCCCCCTGCTCTCCCCACTACACACACACACCTTTCAAGAACCATAGCCCTAGAGGAAGATATACCTGATGCTGAGCTTTCTTTCACTCCTTTAAGGTTGGAAGGAAGCAGAAGGCACTCAGGCAGGTCCCGGGCTTAACAGTGACTCCCCCCCATTTGTCCCTATCTGCTAAGCACCCCCCATACTCTGCTCCTAGACTCCATTCTTTTTTCTTTTTTCTTTTTTTCTTTCAGAGACAGGATCTCTCTCTGTTACCCAGGCTAGAATGTAGTGTTGTCATCATAACTCACAGCAACCTCAATCTCCTGGGGTCAAGCGATCCTCCTGCCTCAGCCTCCCAAGTAGCTGCAGAAGCACATGCCACCATGCCTGGCTAATTTTTCTGTTTTTGTAGAGACGAGATCTCACTCTTGCTCAGGTTGGTCTCAAACTCCTGGGATCAAGCAATCCTCCTATCTTGGCCTCCCAGAGTGCTAAAATTACATGCATGAGTCACTGAGCCCGGCCTAGACCCTATTGTCAATGTCCTCCTCTGTGCCACCCCTTATGTCTGCTCCATCCTCAAATACTTGCAAACAAGTCTGCAGCCTCTAGCTTTGATATTCAGCTCATGCTATTCATCCCAATCCGTAGACATCTGAGACCTCAACAAAGGTTTAGGCCTGTGTGTTCTTGGGGAGTGGAAGAGAGATGACACATGACAGTGGCCCTGTAGGAGGCCACAACTGAGTAGCACCCAAAGAAGGGGAAAGAAGAGGGAACTGCCACTTACTGAGCGGCTATTTCATATATCGGTTTATGTTAGTAGTTACTTATACATCATTGTTATTAGTTCGTTGAATTTTCACAATAACTTTGCAAAATAGGTATTTCCACCTTTCACAAATGAAGACATTGAGATTCAGGTGGTTACGGTAAGTTGCCTGAGAACATGGCTGCCAAAGTCCCTCTCATCCCCACCCAGCGCTGGGGTCTAGCTGCCTCCCTGCATCGCGGCTGGCCTTGTGACTGGCTTTCACCACACCAACAGGCAGAAGCAATGCTTTGGGACTTCAGAGCCCAGGCCTTAAATGGACTGGTGGCTTCTGCTTTTTCCTTCTTGAAACCCGGAGCCCACCATGCTATGGGGAAATTCAAGCCACCTACACAGAGAGGCCACATGGAGGAAAACCAACATTGTATGGTCAACCACTCCATCCCGGCCACCAGCTGAATGCAGTGACTTGTGTGAGCCCGGGCAAGACCAGCAGAAAAATCAGTCAGTCAAGCCACAAAATCATGAGAAATAATACGTTTTTGTTTGTTTTAAGCCATTTAGTTTGGGGATAGTTTGTTATGCAGCAGCGATAACTGACACAGCAGCTAAATAACTTACTCAGGCTTATGCAGCTATAAACACAGAGGAACTAGAATTTCCACACAATTTGTCTATGTCAAAGGCTCTGCTCTCCCGAGAAGGTACACTATTTTATCCTCTAAAATGTGGGATGATCCTCATGGGTTGAGGTGAAATAATGTATGAGCCTTAAATGAACAGAAAGGATCAAAGAAAATCATTAACAGTTGACAGTGGTTATATCTCTGTTAACTTTATACCTATAAAAAAGTGAAAAAAAAGGATAACTGAAGGTAAGATCTGAAGAAGGAAAAGTTAAGCTCATTGGCTTCATTTACATAAAGTGTTTATATTTATGCATAATCAATATGCAGCATATAATATAAATATAATTAATTGTGGTGTAACAGTAAATTCTCAATGGGTGCGTGTTTACTGCCAAGTTATCATCTTCCACCATTGAAAAGGAAAAAGAAAAATTGGTTAATAAGATTATTATACATATGTGAGTCTCAGTGTTTTTAGCATCTGATGGCAAAGTCAGAATGCTAATTTCCTACCTTCCCTGATTATTATCCCTACAGCAAAAGGTAGGCAGTCTCCTTTATTATCAAACTTGCAGAGTTCTCTCCATAGCAGACCTCCAAGAAACATTCAAGCTTCCTCCATTCCAGATCATAGCTGGACAATAAGGAAGCTTAGGCCTGACATAGTCCCTGACTTAGAGTTCAAACAAATTGAGAGCAAATGAAGCGGTCAGACCCCCTCCCCACATCATCAAACTTTAGTGGATAAGGTCCTTTAATCTCACCAGTGATGTGACGGTTCATGGTAGGTGGTCAATAACTGGATCTCTTGGAGGAAAAAAATCGTGATGTGTATATACCATTTGCCAATTTCTGTAGCGTAAACACTCCCACTAAAGCTAATTTCAAGCTATTAATACTAAGGTGATGTTCGCCAGCATGCAAAATTCATAAATATTTGCCAATCCACTCTCCCTGTATGACAGCCCCAGCTCACCGCTGACACCCCACCCACTCACAGGTGCAGCATATTGTATCCGTTAGAATGACATTCAGCTGCAAGTGACAGAAAACCCTAACAGGTAGTGGCTTAACAGAAAAGTGTATTTCTCCCTTATGTAAATGAGGTCCAGAGCTAGGTAGTCCGGGCCTACTGTGAAATACAATTGTTCCATACAATTGTCAAGAACTTAGTCTCCTGGCTCTTGGTTCTGCCATCCCTGGGGGACAGCCCTCCTCTTTGTGGGTGGCTGTCACCCCACCCAAGTCTGAGTGAGCAGAATGGAGGAAGTTGCAGAAGTGCAGGCCTTCTCTTTCCTAAGGGGGCTTCTCAGAAACCTTGCCAAATACTTTGTTTCACCCAAATGTAGTCCAAAACACAATTACGTGGTTATATCTAGCTGCAAGGAATCCTGGGAAATGCCACGTTCTAATTGAGTGCCCAGGTGAACGTCTGGGAGCTGTTGCTGCGAAGAAAGGGGATGCTGAGGCAGGGAATGGCTGTCTCTGCTGCAGCTGCGACATGTGACCCCCGTTGCTAGGCCTCATACCAAGCCCTTTATGTGCACCCTTTAATTTTTTTGTCATGTTCTCGAAGGGCAGTTGTACTTCGTTATATAAATATAATTTTTAGATATAATCATTTTCTGTAAACATAAACATAACATTATAATTTATATAAACCCAATTAAAGGCCCAACTTAATAACATCCTTTTCGGAGGGCAGTACTGGATACCTCCAGGAAACCCGATGTCTCTGCAGACCATACCTAACAACAGCTACCAATCCACAAGAGGCATTTCGATGTTCTTCAGGGCTGGGTGTTACAGCAAATAATAATGATATTTTTAAGCATTTCTTAAAAGTTGCAACAAACCTTGGGAAATGGACAAACTGGAGGAACTCAGTTCATAGTAACGTAGCTGATGACATGGGTCTAAGGGGAACAACACAAGTTATAGCACTGTAAACAGGGATCTCTCATGTAACTTAATTTGGAAATAGAGATTTAGGAACTTAGTATGCAAATTTGTGCCAAAATACATGTAAATTTATGCCAGCCTATATGCAATTGTGTCTTCTAAGCCAAGACCTCTGGGGGAGAAATATACATATACATATGTGTATATGTGTATTTTCTTTTTTAACTAAACTGTAATTCTCTGATTTGTCATGATTTTCCCCTATGTGGCCTCCCAGCATGTCCTTCACACAACAGCAAGATGCAGCATGTGAAGTCAGTGGCAGGGTCTGAGTGACAAAGGAAACTGCAGGCCGTCGGAGGTCTCAGAAACTCCGGACAAGGTCCCTGGCAGTGAGGCCTGTGAAGTCAGCAATGAGTAACAAAGCAAGGTTGCAGAATCAGCCAAGTCTGAGCTGATAGATGGCTTCTGTCTGTCCGGGGTTGTTTGTGTACCGTCCTGTTTGGAGGAGAGAGAGGGGCGAGATAAGCATTCAAGGCCCTTTGTCCTCCAAGGGTGGCTGAAGCCTCCAGATGGACCTGTTTTCACTGGGATGGATGTCAGGCACCCACCATGGGGAAAGAGGGAGGTGACATGATGGCGGGTATGGCTGGGACAGAGGTAGGGGGGTATTTCTGTTTCTGACTAACACTACATCACTACAGAAATAAAAGGCAGATTCCAAACAGCCTAAACTAGTTATGAGTGTGGGGAATATGTAAAATGATCCGATGCTGCTCGGCCTCCGGATAGTGCCCTGCTGTATTTCTACATGTGGCATGTTATAAATAAAGCCCCAACCAAACCTTAAAACTTGAAGAAAAAATGAGGTGGAGAAGAGCTGCTGTTTCTCTCTGAAACCCACCCTTGTGCACATGCAAAACAGATGAGCTCAGAGAGACCCAGCTCAACATCATCTCTTCATAATGTAAATCTAAAAATGGTTTCCAGATGGAATCGGAGATACATAGCTTATCATTATATCAGGGAACAGGCCTACTGTGACCACATCCAAATGAACCACTGATCCACAAGTCTATGCATGGGCAAGTGTGGCTTTTGCAGTTTGCCTGGAACATTCTTAGACCTGCCGCTGTGGTTCCTGGGCTCTCCCTGGGTGAGTTGCTGAGAATGCACTGATCCGGAGGGGACCAGGCAATGTCTCAGGCTCATGACAACTCCTCACCTTCCTCAGTCTCGTGGTAGCATCCCCCCTGTTCACCTTGCTCATTTTGTTTTTCCAGGGCTGGCCAAGAGAGACAGTCAATTACATCAGAATAGCATGACAGTGTCTCCCATGTGTTAGGTTTCCTCCCTTCCTCTCCAACCCTGGGACTGCAGAAAACTCTGTGGTGGTAACCTAGGCTGGTAAGCAGAGAGGAAGATTCAAGCGAGGCTGAGAGTTGGAAAATATGTAGGTTAGGATTAGATTTGGCTACAAGTGATGGAGAGTCCAAAACGACAGTGGCTTGAACAACACAGGCAATGATTGACCTCTCACATAAAACCACACTGGAAGCAGACAAGCTATGGCTCATCAGAAGGCTTCACAAAGTTGCCAGGGACTCAAGATCTTTCCATGTTGCTGTTCCAATATTCTTAGCACGTGGCCTCCATAGCTTGTCCAAGATAACTGCTTTAGCTCCAGCCATCATGTTCATATTCCAGCCAACAAGTGCAGTAGATTATTTCTAATGACAGTGCCCCAATGAATCATACCTCCTTGTGCCTAAATCTCTTGGCCATGTCAAGGATACTGTCTCTCCTTCCATCAAGACATGGGATCTATTTCCCCACCTTTGAATCCAGATTGACCAGTAGAATTTGGCAGAAATGACGCCGTATGAATTACAGTGCCTAGGCCTTAAGCAGTCTCGAAGCTTCCTTTCTCTGCCTCTTGAAACCCTGAGACCACCATGTTGTGATAAGGCCCGTGTGGCCTGTGGGAGAATGAGACACCTGATGGTGAAGAACTGAGGTGCTCCCACTGGCAAGCACGTCAATGAGGCCACCGCAGACCCTACAGCTCAGCTGTGGGTGAGACCAGCATAAGAAACCTCCCAGACTGCCAACCTATAGCATCACAAAAAATAGTCAATTATGGTGGTCTCATCCTCCAGTTCTGGGCTTGACTCAGTACGCAGCAATTGCTAACTGCAAGAACAGCATGCGGGAGAGGCAGGGACAAAAAGCACGTGCCACTGTGTGCTAAGGAGCTTTCCTCCCAGCTGCCTTGCAGCACCGCTGTTCACGTCTGTTGACCACAGCCTGCTGCAAAGGAGGCTGGGTAACACCCTTGTTCTGGGCGCCTAGTGCCCGGCCATCGCCGAGGGCACGGAGGACGAGAGACCCATGTGAGGGTAAACAACTAGCGCTCTCTGAGAGAGAGGGAAGATGAGGAGACAAAAAACATACTGCACTTTCCCATCAATCACACAGATTTTTTTTTTTTAAGTTAGAAAGATAGTTTTAACGTTCTTTTTCCTTTTAAGCTTGAATTCTCCCCAGCTGGGAATAAGAGAAGGCAATGAAAACACCTTCCAAATATATACTACACCTCTGAGACACGGAAGTAACTAAGCTTTTCCAGCCTGAGGAAAAGAGGGTGGAAGGAAGATGTCACTGAGCTGGGAGGTGACGGTGGCTGACAAGGGACCAGCCCCCTCAGGCTCCATCGGAAAGCCCACGGGGCTTACGCTCCAGGAGACACGGCTGTACCACGCGGGCTGCTGGACTCCGCAGCGTGGCAGTGTGGCAGCATCGGAATCTTTCTCTTGCTTTTTAAAACACCGATGAATTCTCGGCTGTCTCTGAGGGTTCAGATTTGGTTTCACCAGACGCACCAGCAAGTGAACTGGAAGCACTCTAGGGGTCTCTTCAAGCCCTCACCTCTGTGATATAGAAAAGTCCTTCTTCTGTGTTTTTGTTTAGAAATGTCACATGCCCGGCACACTCCTGGGCCCTCTGGGAAATGTGAGAGAAGGACATGACATGGTAGCTGCTCTCGGAGAGCTTATGACCTACTTAGAAAGCAGCCCCTATGGCCTCTCAGCACACAACCCCCAGAGGAGGTTGTCGGAGTGGCTGGACAGGTGTCCCCAATTCCCCTGCACATGGCCAAGTCAGGATCGTGGGTGAGGGTCTCTCCTTTATTCAGAAATGACTACCCTCGCCACAGCCCTTCTTTACCCCGATAATCTGGAAGACCTCCTCACTTACTGGGCACCCCCTAACTGCAGGACACGTGAAGACTTTCCAGGAGGCACAGCTCGGATAGTCTTAAGAGCATCAGCTTCCAGATCCTCCTCGTCCACGTGCACTCTTTCCTAAAGTGGCCACACGGAGAAGGCGCCCAGGAGTTCACTCACAACGCCCTTTCTCCACATCCCACCATCATGCATTATCCCGTGATGGGAAACCTCAGGGCAGCAAACAAAAGGGAAGCCGCCTTTGATGAACAATAAAGGCTCCATCAACTCACAGGGCTTTGGGGTTTCCCTGGTTTATGTATTTGCTTACGTATTAGTTTAGGGAACACCCATTAGTAAAACTGTGCGTTTGGTTCAGGTTGGGAAAGTCTCAATTCAGTTATATGGTAGAGTGGAGGGAAAAACAGATTTCATCCACAAAGTCACCTCTATACTTCCTCACCTCTATCAGAGAGAGACAGAGAGAAGAAAGAAAGGGAGGAAAAAAGGAAGAGAAAAGTGATCATTCTTGAAGTTTGGTCCTCGGAGAGAAAATCAAGGGAAACATCTATGGGAATTAGTTAATGCCAAAAAAATACTTTTTAACCCATTTTTAAATATAAAAAACTCTTTACAGCTATTCTTGAAACTCATCCCTAGGAGGTGTCATTAGCTGCAAAGAAAAGCACTTTCAAAAAACTAAAAACTGATAGTTTATAGACGTTGGTCATTTTCACTGTAACTAGAATGTTTTTCACAACTTCTAAGATTTTCAAGACACATTAACTAAACTTTTATGTGATTTCTTTCAGATTTGATATGTTATTCAATAAGATAGTTGTCAGATTATTAATATATTATTAGACTCTTATTCCTATTACAATAACCCTTTATTTTTTCCTCTAAAGTATCCAATATTTTTAAACCCCCATTTGACAAAGGACTTACTAACTTGTAGTCTGCTCAACCAATTTTTCAACACGTATTCCTTTCTCTCCCATAAAATGCTTGGGAAAGGTTTGATAATAATTCATCTCATTAATCTCATACACTTTTCTTAAAAATTTACTTTTTGGCTGGGTGTGGTGGCTCACGCCTATAATCCTAGCACTCTGGGAGGCCAAGGCAGGTAGATCATTTGAGCTCAGGAATTTGAGACCAGCCTGAGCAAAGAGTGAGATCCCATCTATACAAAAAAAATAGAAAGAAAGTATCTGGACAACTAAAAAATATATATGTAAAAAAAAAAAAATCAGCCGGGCATGGTGGCACATGCCTATAGTCCCAGCTACTCAGGAGGCTGAGGCAGTAGGATTGCTTGAGCCCAGGAGTTTGAGGTTGCTGTGAGCGAGGCTGATGCCACGGCACTCTAGCCCAGGCACCAGAGTGAGACTCTGTCTCAAAAAAAAAATTTACTTTTTTCTGTTTAACAATTATTTATCAAACTTCATGATATTTGGTGGTAGATTAATTACCAAAATGTCTCCAACCCCTCACACACTCTTGTGCTCATGCCCTTTGCAAGGTGACCTGGAGGCTTCTCTCATCAAGAGTCTGTCCATTTCCCCAGCTCTACATCTGGCCTGGACTCTTGACTCACTTTGGCCAATAGAATGTGACAGAAATAATGAGTCCATCTAGAAGTTTCAAACAAGCATTTTGCTTGGTTCTAACCATTCTCTTGGAATCCTGCCCGGCCGCCCTGTGAAGAAGCCCAAGCTAGCCTGCTGGAGAGCGTGAATCCACGTGAAGCAGACAGCAGGCACCCAGCAAGGCCAACCCCTCAGCTCAGCCCACCAGGGGTCTGGCTGCGGGCACAGGAGCCGGCCTGGCACAATCACTGGAGCACTCCTAGACCAAAGAGCCACTCAGACCACACACAGACACCGGAGCCAGAAGAATGCTCATTGTTTTAGGGTTCACAACAGGCATGCGGCATTCTTGAGGCAAGAGAAAGCCAAACTATCTTGTTTTGATAAAATGTTCTACTATTTATTGTGGTATTAACACAAGCCAAAAGAAAAACACACTGTTTTTAACATCCAGTAACTTATCACAAGAAAGAAAACAAATCTAACATTGTAATTCACACTCAGAGATTTGATAGAGATAAACATATGATCAATAAAAGACTTTCAAGCATAAAAATATATTAGGATAAAAATCAGAATAGAAATAAGAATTCAAGAGTAAAGAAAGAAGATAAAAAATTTCTGAATGTTAACAAGAACTGTTCCTGCAATGTGAAATGTGATGAGTTTCAGATCACTACAGCATTTAAATTCTACTTGGCCCATATTTTAAAGTCGTGTAACATTTCTACTCTAAAGTGTCAACATTTTAAAATATGCCAAAAAGTACATCCTTTGCAATTCTTTAAACTTACAATAAGAAAATTTAGAGGTTGATTTATAAGTGTTAGGGAGGCTTTTCTCAAAATTCCTTGAGGAGATACGCAAGCTCTAATTCTTGAAAACCACTATTCTAGAAGACACACTCATGTAGTCCCTACTTAATAGGTGAGATATGTCCTGGATCTAGTATGTATTTCATGGAGCCCTTGGTGTGTGTGTGCTAAGTATAAGCTCATATGTGTTCTTATGTATGTATGTATATAAATTATGTATTTCTATTTGCATGAATAATTCCTCTGTGGCCAATCAGCCGTAACTTTTTGTTTTCTTAAAGAGAGATGGAGTGACTCCTGGCTCAGGAAACTGGAGAAAAGGGAGAACATAGGACCCCAGCCAAGAAGCAGAACAAGGTTATAGAAAGAGGTGCCGTGTTTCCCTCAGAAGATGCCAGGATGCTTATGAGAGAATTCTCAAGACAGTCCATGACATCAGTCTTCTGGTATTAATTCGTGCCTGAGGCATACCAAGGTGCTCTTCTACTTGCCAAGATACTATGGTGAACAAGATTGACGAAGCTCCTACTTTTAAGGCACTTATATTCCAGTAGATAAGCAGAAATCAAAAGCACCAAGACACACTGTTCTGGAAGCCCAGCCAGAGAGGCACTAGATTAAAGCTGGAGAGGGGCGTGTTCTCTGGCTACTTGCTGTCTCATGCCTCTGAACATCTCTGCAAACATTGTTCTCTCTTCTGAGAATGTTCTCCCTTCTTTTATTAAATTTCATTTTACTTAATAGAGTAGGTAATACACTGACATGGTTCAAAAATCAAAATTTTATAAAATGATTGGGAAGCCTTGCTCCCACCCTGACCTGTTCCACTCCTTTCCCACCCCCACCCCCACTGTCTATTGGGGGATAATTGTTTTTATTAGTTTCTTATTGATCTTTCCAGTCTTTCTACAAACACAAGCAAATACGGAGAGATATATGCTATCTTCCCCTTGCCTTTTCCTACACAAAATGTAGCCAACTATATAGGCTCACAGCTCCCTGCTTTTTTTTCTTAACAGCGTATTCTGGAAAGCTAGCCCTCCCTGTGCACAGAGAACTGCCCTGTTCCTTTGTCCTGCTGTGTAGTATTCCTCTGGGGATGTCCACAGATTGTCCAATGCTCTAAAGATGGACACTTGGGTCACTTCCAGGCTTCTGCTACCACAAGCAGCGCTGCCATGAATACCTGTGTGCATACATCCTTCCATACGTGTGCAGGCGCCTCTGGAGTATAAGTTCCCAGAAGTGCCACCCACCTTTCTTCCTGGCAAACTCTTAGTCACCCTCTGACACCCACGGCTCAGAGAGACAGACATAAGAAAAGGCATGTGCAGAGAGGTGCAGGCAGCATGTCTGCCTTCTTTATTAATCTGTGAGCATCTTAAGTGTGTGGCCCCCTCCTTATTTGCCTCTATATTCCCATGAATAAATAACTAAATAAACAAGTGAATGGGTGCTGCTCAGACTTGGGTTTCTCAGGAAACTCAGAAAGACAGCCCCTGAGCAAGGAAGAAGCACACTCGCTCTCTTCATGCTGAGTATTGCTGCTGTTACGCGACCCACGTTGCTGTACAACCTAAAAATTAATAGCCAGAGCAGCGAAGGTGTTCAGAACACAGCAAGTCCCAGTGACCTCCTCTTCTAGATACGATTCATTCCTCAACCCCATGCCTTAAAGCAGATTGTTAAGAAACAATCTTGAATATGTATGCATAAACTGCATTTGACTATTATTGTACTATTTCTTTTTGTGTTCTGCAACATTATCAGAAGTTATCAAACAAACAAGGAAATAAGAGAAAACACACTTGGTGCAACTTAATAGTTGCCTCAGTGTATGGAGAGGCAGAGCATGAGAAAACTAAAGTGTGGGTTTTGTCCAAATGATGATAATAGCTAACATGTATCAAATCTTTAGTATGTGTCAATCACTGTTCTGTGTCTTTAAATACATGTATCCTCTCATTTAATTCCCTCCAAAATTATGCCAACAAAACAAAACTGCAGTTGTTACTATTATTATTCCAAGTTTATCAGTTTGGAAAGTGAAGCACAGATAGGTTAAGAAGTTTGTCCAAGGGCACACAGCTAGCAAGTAGTGGAGCTGGGATTTGAAGCCAAGAAGTCTGACTCAAGAGTTCATGCCTTCATTTCAATGCTGTTCTTTCATGTGTGTGTGTGTGTGTGTGTGTGTGTGTGTGTGTGTGTGTGTTTACTTCCCATGGTATGTTAGGTAGGATGGGTTCATCTGTACATTTTAGAAAACCCAAAATAAGTGTAGTTTGTCAAAAATACAAGTTTATGTATTGCTCACATAAATAAATAATAAAGGTAAGCAGTCCAGGGTTGCAATAGTGGCTAAGATCATCAGGAACCCAGGTTCCTTGTCAACAGAGCTTCTACCTCATGGCCCAAAATGGCTATCGAGCTTCAGCCACCACATCCACATTACAGCCTCTAGCAAAGAGGAGGGGGAAATAAGAACACATTCCTCTCTTTAATACTACTTCCCAGAAGTTGAACATGATACTTCCACTTTTAGTCCATTAGCCATGATTTTCCCCATGGCCACACCTAGTTTCAAAGGAGGCTGGGAAAACAAGCCCTTGTTGTGGGAAAGCATGCTAAAAATGTGGGTTATTATTACTAAGAAAGAAGTAAAGAATGGATATTAAGGAATAACCAGCAGATTCTACTATACACAGTAATAGAGAAGGATAAATTCATGGAATCTCAGTATGGAAAGAAGTTTTAAAAGTATCTAATGAAAGTGTTTATCTGATGCTTAGGCCATTTCTACAGCATTCCTGCCCTCCCCACTACACAAAGAGGCCTGAAGCCATTGTCAAAATATCTGATGTTTGGGCAATGCTTCTTGGGTTGAGCTGACATCCAATTGGCCTATTTCAACCCCTGAAGGCCATTCAGAATAACTCTCAAAAATCTAAGCTCTTTCGACCTAATCATTCATATATTTGAAGAGACCTGTCAAGTCCTAGCCCCAGACTCCTCTTCTTCAAGCTAATCACCCACTATGCTTTCAAATATTCCTCTTCCATGGTCCTCTTGATGTCCTCAAAGCTCTCACCTGAAATCCAGGGAGTGGCCTTGTACAATAAGAGGAGGATTACAACTCAGATAAGAGGCATCTATTAAAATACTTCTAGAATGGCTTCTCAGATTGCATTAGGATTTTTGCCAATTGCTTTTGCCAATTGCCCACTTTTAACTCACAAAGTGTTTGCCACCTACTAAAGCTATACCCCAATACTATTTTGCTGTTGATTTTTGGGCTTTGACACAGAGCCTTACATTTCTCCCTATTTTAGTGTCTCCTGTTGATAGGGTCTCTTGGCTCAAACCTATAAAGATACTTGTAAATCCTGAGTCTACCCATCAACAAATACTCTATCCCTCTGGCCTCCATCTGCAATTTTGGTAACAATGCTCTATGGCTTCATCTGTGTTGCTGAGTAGAAGCTTGACTGCACAGGGCAGAGTCACCTCTGAAATCCTCCCTCCAGGTGGCATTGATCCATTAAGCAGCCCGCCCTGTGGCAACAAGGAAAACTGGTTTGGATATGTGTTGCTGCCATAGTGACATCCAGGCAAGCAGCTAAGAGCCCCAAGGACTTGGTTGTTGGCAGCATCTTCCACCAGAGCTTTCCTTCAACAGTAAAAAAACTCCCAGAGCCCTTAGGAGCCGGGATCTGGTTGCTGAGAGATAGAATTTGTTCACATGTTCATTCACTCACTGTTCATTTGTAAAACATGTATCAAAGTCTTTTACAAGCTAGATGTTCTATGTCCTGAGAATCAAGGTTAATAAGACACAATGTCTTCCCTTAAGGAGCTTGTCTGTCTAATAGAGGGTAAGTAATATCACAGCCAGAATGACTCTATTAAAACTCCAGCCAGGTCACGTCACTCCTCTGCTCAACACTGGGCAATGGCTCCCGTGCTCTTCAGAAGAAAGGCTAAGGTCCTTCCTACGGTCCCGCACAGTCTGGCTGCCCCTGGGTCTGTCTTTCCATCCTCTCCTCCTTTCCTCCTTCTCTCCCCTCCATCCACTCTGGCCTCATTTTCAAGCACACCAGCTGGGTGTGCTCCTGCTTCAGATCCGTGTGCTGCGCTTGTCTTTCCTTCGTCTAGAGGATCCGCCCCAAGTGTCCCCGCGGCTCACTTGTGCCCTTGCTGCAAGCCTTTCCTCAAAAGACACCTTCTCAGAGAGGCTTTTCTGTCCACCCCATCTACAATGTCAACCCCCCAGTATTTCATATCCTCTTCCTGATTTATTTCTTCCTCTTAGGACATCCTCTGCTCCAATATTCTCTACCCTACTTTTTAATCTTGTTTAATTTCTATCTCCCTCACTAACATGTAAGCCTCTGAGAGCAGCAGGCAGCTTTGAATTCTTTTGGTTTGGTTTTGTTTAGTTACAATGCATCCCGAGCACTTAGATTAGTGAATAATACAGGAGGGTGGGGTGGGAAGGAGGAAGGAAGGAAGGAAGGAAGGAAGGAGGAAGGAAGGAAGGAAGGAAGGAAGGAAGGAAGGAAGGAAGGAAGGAAGGAAATGCAGTTTTAGTATAAACTGATGTATTTTGTAATGGAAGAAGACTCCGGAGCCAAGAAAGCCCATAGAAAAGCCTCCTAACCCAGTCCTGAATGTCAAGAGACTTTCCTGAGAACTATAGAATGAGTCAGAGTAGGCCAAGAAAGGAGCAGAGAGAAAGGTGATTCCAGGGAGAGGAAACAGCACACACAAACACCTAGACCTGGAGGGAGACCTAGGTGCCATGGGGCCATGGTGCCCTCGGAAGGGGCACGCAGTTGAAAGGAGCACAGTGGCAAAAGGGGGGCGGAGCCAAGTGGAAGAATCCCGCAAACCCTGAGACGGTGTTTCGAATCCGTCAAAAGAGTGCAAGGAGCCAGTGACGCAAGTGGCCAAGTGTTAATACTGCGATCAGATTTTTACTTTACAAAGAACAGTGTGGAAAATGGATTGGAGGAGGACAACACTGGGAATGGGGACACCAGCTAGAAAGATGTTTCAATCACTCCATTGAAAGAGGTTAACGGATGACTTAGGGCGGGAGTTGGCAAACATTTTCTGTAAAGGGCCAGACAGTAAATATCTGGGGCATATTCAACTCTGCCTTTGTAGCAAGAAAACATCCATGGATGGTGTAGAAATGAATAAGCATGACTGTGTTCCCATAAAACTTTATTTACAAAACAGCATTCAGGCTGAGCGTGAGGACCATAGTTTACTGAGTCCTAAATTAGAGGGTAATAGAGAGAAATGGATGTACTGAAAGAATGTTTAGGAGGTAGAACTGGTAGAACCTGGTGATTAATTAATTGTCTTTGGGAAGGAGAAAAAGAGGAAAGGGCCAAGGAGGACCACTGGTGAGCTCTAGGGCCCCGGAGCTGCAACTGTTCCACACCCACACCCATGAGCAGAGGGTAACCATGGGTTCACTGGGAGAATCTCTGTATCCTCCTATTTCCAGTTTTGAAATATGCCCAAGAAATCCGTTAAAAGCTGTGCAATGGCCCAGGGAAGAACAGCCTAACCTGGAACAAAAGAGAGAAAAGGACCCCCCAAGGACGCTTGTCCCCAGGTGGACCTAGGGAAGGCCTGTCTTGAATCCCCCGGATTACTCCCCTAGGCCTGAGAGCCACTGAAAAGCAAGACTGGTATTTCCCAGCCCGGGATGTCTCCCGCCTCCTCTCCTCCGTGCACTGGGTCTTCCCCTTTCACCTGAATCCACCCCCCGGCGGTGGCTCCGCTCCCCACTGAGAACCAGAGCACATCAGGGCTCCAGGGAGTGTGGTGAGTGGGGGGGCTGCCAGATCACCAGGAGGGGAGGGCAGTGTGAGGCCAGGAAGTAGGGGACCCACCTCGGACCTTCACAGAGACTGAGAGACGCCAAGTTCTCTAATAGCTGTGCATAAAGCCACTGAGGTTAACAATAACAATAATTTTTATAATAAAATAGAATAAAATAAATTCAAAAAATAAAAAAAGTAAAAAGTAAATGAATAAATAAACATATAAATAAAATAAAATGCCCAGTGGCCAGCTGTGGGCCCCCTCACCCCACGAGGCAGGCAGACGCGTCCCTGGGTGCGGGGAGGTGGTGGGGACAGCGGCTGCCCCTCAGGAGCACATTGCCCAGAGGTGACTCCTTTTCAACAGTTCTAAAGGCCGTATGCTGGCAAGGCAGTTGCTGGGACTGTGATGCAAACACGTGCAGGAAGGGTTGTGCAAGCAGGCCCTGGAGACCCGCAGGCCCTGGCGGAGGACCGCCTTCTCTGCGGGCTCGCTCCCTGCCACGCTGGGCACGGCCCCCACCTCTCCGCAGGAGCCTCCCCGCCCGTGGCCCTGGGGTCAGAGCCTGGCCAGATGACAGACGGCATGGGGTGAGGGCGAGACACGCTGAACTGGCAGCCAAGGACAGGCCTAGCTAGGCCCGGCGCCAACCGCCACCAGCTGGGGGACTTCTCACGGCAGGAACCACGACAGCCACCACGACAGCCACCCAAGGGCTCGGGACTTTTCTCCCACATTCCGTCTTTGGGATTGCACCAACGAGCCCAGCCTCGGGTGACCTTTCACTGTGGCGAGGCACTCGGAGAGCACAGAGCTCCCCACACAAACAGTAAGTCAGCATGTGGTTAAAAATGTAAACGTGCGCTGGAGATTTTAAAATACATCAACTGAAGGAGTCAAACCAGATCGTCTGCTTGTCTTGGATCCATTTTGTGCTATGCAGGGCTCAAAAGGAACCCAGGTTCTGGCTGGAGAGGCCTCTGTCTGAGCCCCTGCCCTCACGGCAACAGGCCCAGATCTACCACAGACCCGCCTCACCCTCGTGGTCCCACGGCCGAGGCCTCTGTGGCTTCCTCCGCCTCCCTCGGGCTGGTGGGCGGCAGGCCCGGGGCTGCCCACGCGTGCACTGGCTCCAGCCTCACAGCGGCGTGCCTCCTCTACCACCCGGCCTGTTCCACGGGCTGCGTCCCGGGGCCCATCTGGGCAGGCAGGGCTTCTTCCACACATCTTGAGAAACGTTGGCACTTACGCATTGCGCTCCACTCGCAAAACCTAGAACACTTCTAGCTTGAATCCCATGCCCCTCTCTGACTGTGTCTCCACCAGGCTAGGATTGATGGATCAAGGCCCCAGATGCCTTTCTGCCAAGAGCTCCTTTGCAGACTGGCCTTGTCATACCGCTCCAGGGATGCCACACACACTGTAGAGCACAATGTCCTGCAGGTGGCAGTGCCCTAGACTGGTGTTTGTTTCTTTGTTTGTTTGTTCAAACTCTTAATGCTTCCCATTGGTTCTAGTGACTCACAAGCACTCGGGTGACATGAAGGGAGCTGTGCCCGGATGATGAACCTGGCAGCTGCCACCATCTCCCCCTCTCCTACCCCGGGCAAGGTGCTTCCCGCTCATCCAGGGAAGGGGCCGTGCTCCTGGTGCTGACCACAGCTGTGGGGCTCTGGGAAACTGGAGCAGTGTTGGTAGGGACAGCTCCAGGGTCACGGGGTCTATCCAGAACTCCAGGCTGACCTTGCAGCCAAGTCCAGCATTAAAATGAGCTCCTCTGCCACGAGGCCACGTGAGGCCTGAGACCCTGCAGATGGAGGACACTGGGCCCATCGTGTGGGACTCCTTCAGCAGGAGTGGACAGCAGGCCTAGCCCGAGGCAGGAGGGATGAGGCGCCAGGCCTGGGCTCCAGCACAGGGTGCAGCAAACTCCAGCCGATGAGATGCAGCTGCAGCGTGAGCCAAGCAGGCCGGGATTCCTCCCAGGCACAGCCCCACGCCAGGTCCTGGACCCTTCAACACAGCCAGACTGCACCTGTGTGAATTGGCAGTGTGACCAGTGCTTGTCACTTGGTCTCTCTGTGCCCCATTTCCACAACGTGCAACAGGAAGATAAAGCCCCAGCCTTGACGTTGGCTGTGCATCCCATGGCACAGGGGCTGCCACAGGAGACCCTGGCCAACGTTAGCCATGGCTGTGGTGACTCACTTGGCTTTAAATGAGAAAAGAGCTCCCAGACCCAAATCCAGCACCTTCCTTGCTGTTCTCCTTGGAAGAGAACACTCCTTCACATGAAAGAGGGGGAAGAAACTCAGGATGTTTTCTTCTTTCCTTCTAAAACCACTGAAGCCCAGTGAGGGTCTCAGACTTAGAAGTGACATATCCATAATTTCTCTGAACCAGTCCAGTGCTTCCATTACGGCAGGTAAATGGGTAGAGAAATTATCCGTGGTCCACGTCCCAGCTCGTCACTGCGAAGTGCTTCCCCACACACTGTGACACACACACACACACACGCCTCGCACACACGCCCACACACTCACACAGACTCTCACGCCTCTGACTGAAGGGTAGCATTGCTGCCAAACTGATAAGACACAGTACATAACATCTGCTTTTTAATGAAGTGCAATAAGCCCATTGTTAATCTGGGCCGTAAATTGAAGTGTGGGCTAACGCCACAGAGCCCCGCCCACGAGCTGTCTGGAGGCCTTGCGGTCTGCCAGCCTCTTGCCTCACACCCAGGGCACCTACGAGCCCTAAATAATGTCGAACCTACATCGTCCACCTGTTCATATTGACTGAGAAGTCAAACACTCTTCCATACTGTGTGGCACTCAAAAGGCCACAAGGATGTCCTTACTCAGGAGCAAATATAAAACTTAATTAGGGAGAACATCTCAAAAAGGAAGGAAATCCTAGCACGTGCTCCACGTGGGTAGAACGTGACAACACGACACTAGTGAAATTAGCCGGACCCAGAGGACAGACACTGTGTGATTCCACTTCAGTGCAGTGTCTAGAGGAGTCAGACTCAGAGACAGAGAGGAGGATGGGGTTGCAGAAGCTGGAAGAAGGGAATGGGGAGTGGCGTTTAATGAGTACAAAGTTTCAGTTTTGCAAGATAAAAAGAGTTCTAGAGGTGGATGGGGGTGATGTTAGCACAACGATGTGAATGTGCTTAACACTACTAAACTGTACACTTAAAAATGATTAAGAAGAGCCAGGCACGGTGGCTCACGCCTGTAATCCTAGCACTCTGGGAGGCCAAGGCAGGCGGATTGCTCAAGGTCAGGAGTTCGAAACCAGCCTGAGCAAGAGCGAGACCCGGTCTCTACTATAGATAGAAAGAAATTAATTGGACAACTAAAAATATATAGAAAAAATTAGCCAGGCATGGCGGCACATGCCAGTAGTCCAGCTACTTGGGAGGCTGAGGCAGGAGGATCGCTTGAGCTCAGGAGTTTGAGGTTGCTGTGAGCTAGGCTGATGCCACAGCACTCACTCTGGCCCGGGCAACAGAGTGAAACTCTGTCTCAAAAAAAAATAAAATAAAAAAATAAAAAAGAAATCTTTAAAAAAATGATTAAGAAGGTAATTCTATGCTATATGCATTTTACCATAACTTTAAAAAGATAAAATAAATCAAAGAGAACAAATAATCCCATACAGTTAAGAAGTAAGCATTGCCAAACACGGTGGCTCACATCTGAAATCCCAGCATGTTGGGAGGCCAAGGTAGGAGAATTGCTTGAGGCCAAGAGTTCAACACCAGACTGGGCAACATAGTGATATTCCATCTCTAAAAAAGGAAGAAAAAAAAATTAGATAGCACGCCTATAGTCCAGCTACTCGGGAAGCTGAGGTAGGAAGGTCACTTGAACTCAGGAGTTCGAGGTTACAGTGAGTTGTGATAATGCCACTGCACTCTAGCCTGGGTGACAGAGCAAGACCCTGTCACTTAAAAAAACAGGGAAGCAAGCAATGTAGGACGGACCATGAGATTCTGGGAGGTTGTGGAAGTCAGGGAAGGCTTTCTGGAAGTCGTAGAGCTTATGTGGCATCCATGCTCCTCTTAATAAGCCAGGACGTGCTGTCTAACGGCAGAATGAATCCCAGCACAATGGGAAGGCTGTCCTTAAACCTAACGATGTCGATGGGGATCGGGGGCCAGACCTCAACTATCAAGGAAGCTCAATCACCAAAGCATGGCATGGCCTCTTTAGTGCAGCCATGGGACCCATATTCTGAGATCAGGATTCTTTGAGAGTGAAAAGGCACTATTGATAATTACAGAGGACAACTGTATGTGGCCTCCTGGGATATAGCAGGAAGAGTCCAGGCTTGGGAATCAGGCAGACCTGAGTTTGAGTCTTGGATTAGGCATTTACTTGGACAAATTACTTTCTGCTTCTGAGCCTCAGTTTCCCCACCTGTAAAATTTCTACCTCATGTGGTTATTATGACTATCAAAAATAAAATGTGAAAACTCTCAGTCCAGGGCCTGTCAAGTCCTTAATATTAAGAGCCTAGAATCTCTTATCTGCAATTCTGAGATCCAAAAAGCCCTGAAGACTGAAAGTTTTCTAAACTCATTGGTGGCAAAACCAACTGCAACCACTATTTATCCCACTTAGTGTAATTCATTCTTGAGTTTCTCTGCAAAACTATTAATGTGTTTGACAACAGGGTGCAGCTCCAGGCCCTGCTGGGAGTGGCGTAAATGTACAGTATATACACGTGGTATCTTTCTGAGGTCCAAAGTCTCTGTACTAGGCTGGAAAGATGAGAACTCAATAGCTACCGATGTCCTACACAGATTTAAAGCTCCCGTTACCTATAGATATAGTTATGGAGCATTATGTTAAGTGAAAAATGGCAAACCTAGTTTTAAAAAAAAAAATAATGTAGGCCAGGCACAGCAGGTTACGCCTGTAATCCTAGCACTCTGGGAAGCCAAGGTGGGAGGATGGCTTGAGCTCAGGAGTTCCAGAACAGCCTGAGCAAGAGCAAGACCCTGTCTTCTACAAAAAATAGAAAAATTAGCTGGGCATGGTGGGGCACACCTATAGTCCTATCTACTCAGGAAATTGAGGCAGGAGGATCGCTTGAGCCCAGGGGGTTGAGGTTGCTGTGAGTTATGATGACACCACGGCACTCCAGCCCAGGCAACAGAGTGAGACTCTGTCTCAAAAAAAAAAAAAAAAAACATGCAGAATAATGCACAGTCTATGCTCCTATTTGTTTTTAAATGTATGTATACATGTATATATGAGTTTGTCTATGCATAGGCTATCTCAGAAAGCATCCTTGAGGGTGGTAACTTGTTGTCTCAGTAGAGAAAACAGGGAAACTGGAGTCACAGGAGAGGAAAATTGAGGTTTCCTTGTGCACCCTCTTATGTATTGTGAAATTTTTATCCCATATGTAGAATAAATTTTTAACATTAAATTAAAAAGTTAAAAGACATTTGACAACCATTAGAATAGCATTTTTTTTTTTTAGAGAAAACAAAATAACAAGCGTTGGAAATAACAAGTATTGGTGAGGATGCAGAGAAATGGACCCCTTGTGTACTGTTGGTGGGAATGAAAACGGTGCCACCACTGGGGACAGCAGTATGCAGGCGCCTCAGAGAGTTAAACACAGAATTCCCGCACAATACAGAAATTCTGCTTCTGGGTACATACCCAAAAGAATTGAAGGCAGGGACTCACAGAGGTATTTGTACACCCACGTTCACAGCAGCAGACTCACCATAGCCAAAAGGTGGAAGCAACCCTGGTGTCCACTGCTAAAGGACTAGATAGATGAAACGTAGTATATACCCACAACAGGATATTACTCAGCCTGAAAAAGGGAGGACATTCTGACACATGCTCCAGGAATGAACCTTGAGGACATTTACTAAGTGAAATACGACAGTCGCAGAAGGACAAATGCTGTCTGATTCCACTTACATGAGGTACCTCGAGTAGTCAAATTTAAAGCCAGGAAGTAGAACGGTGGCTGTTAGGTGACAGAGGGAGAGGGGATGGAGGGAGTGTGTCGTAGATACAGAGTTTCAGTTTGGGAAGATGAAAGAGTTCTGTGGGTAGATGGTGGTGATGTCTGCACAACAGTGTGAATGTACTTAATGCCACTGAACTGTGCACTTACAATGGTAAATTTTACCGTTTTACTATTTTACCACAATAAAAAATAAAATAAAGTTAAAAGAACAATTTCTTGAATCACATATCTCTTGGGAATGCCTGTGCATTCCAGAGGAGAGAATCTTTCTCTGAGCTGTGCAGGGCCACAGCCAGCACAGGCCCAGGGACCCGTGAGTAACGCATGAGTCAAAGGGCCATTGTCAGGGAGAGCCCCTCCAGGGCTCTGCTGGGCCCTGCTGACCTCAGAGTGCCCTTGGAGAAGGCTGGTCTGGGCTCAAATCTCACTCAGACCAGGCTGGTGGCATCACTGCACAAACACAGGTTGCCAGGAGCTGGGCCTGGTTGCAGCAAGTGTCAGGCTACTGGAAGTTCCCCAGGGAGTCACTGCAAGATGTTTGGGCTAAGCCAGTGGTGTCCCACATCAGGGTCCAGTCCTCCCAGGCAAGGGAGCAGGGGCCCCTGCTTCTTTTTGAAAGAAGTCACTTCCCCAGCCAAGGTTCCTCCTAAACGTCTAAAGAGGCACATAGAAAGGAGAAATAAGATCTCCCTGTTTCCTTAATGTTTTGACACCAGAGTTTCTCTTTTCAACTTTTATCGTTTCTTTTTGTCTTTTTTTTTTTTTTTTTAAGTCAAAGGAAGGGCTTTTCTTGTTGAGTTAGAGCATTTGGACCATTTCTGTGCATCAACTGTCAAGTCCATCTTATTTCCTAGGGCTCTTCTCACCAGTAAAGTGTGGCCCACTTTGATCCTCAAGTCCCAAGTGCCCCCTGCCCAACAAGGAGGCACAGCTGTTGGGGTCTCTAAGTCACTCTGGCAGAGTCGGGTACCAGAGAGCCAATGACTTCCCTGGGGTTTGGTTTCCTCATTTGTGGGACAAGCCAAGTGCCCTCTGAGTTCCGCCACAAGTCAGTAGGAAAACAGTGCCCAGCCTGGGACTTCAGTAGAAGGAATGTAACATGGAGAACTGGTTATAAAGATGTTGGAGGAGCTGAAAGTCGAATGGTGTGTCAAAGCAACCCAGAGAAGGAACAGGAAGAAGTTTCTACCCATCATAGGCTTAGAAAGGGAACATTATGCGACCCCCCAAATCTTGGGCTGTCTGGTGGGAATTGGAACTCTGGGGAGAGGGGCTGTCCAGCCACCAAGGACCAGCGTGAGGGACCCTGCCCAAGCAGAGTGAGATGGAGGGACACTCCGGCTTCTCCCTTCACCTGGGCTGAGCTCCACCAGAAGCCAGGGGCAAGGGCATCTGGGAAATGTAGTTTGCAGAAGACAGACCTCTGCAGTCCAAACAAGGCAAGGGGATCCAGGTGAAAGACCACCACAGCCCAGATCAGAAGGGATTCTTCCACTTTTTTTGTTCCATCCTCGCATTTCTGTCTTAGATATCCCATATGCAAACGAATTGAATTCTAAGTTCAACAGAATGTGACGTTTTTAATTAGCCTGGCAAGTGCACATATAGGGCCTGTCCATCACTGCTGAATCCTCCAGGTGCATTTGCATGACACCTGCTCAGAAGGAGGGGCTGTGCTGGGCAGACACAGAGCGCTGTGCTCAGCCCAGCTGCTGGAGGAGGTAGGGGTGGAGCAGGTTTCCACACCACCTGGAGAGCAGGCACGTTATTTCCTCCACCACTGGGCTTCCAGGTACAGAGACCAGAGGTCACTGTGAACCAGTGGGCCGGGCCCTCGATTGGGAACTCAATTGCTTTTTGTTTTAATCTAGCTGAGGCACCCAATGCTGTGTGACCCCGAGCCAAACACAGCTCTCAGGATACAACCGCTTTAAGAGATGAGGAAGACATAAGTAAGAATGTCGATGAAGGGCTGTGGAAGGTAAAAGAACAAGGCTGGCAATGCCAGCATTCACACGGTACCCTGCCTCTGAAGTGAGCGCTTACCTATGGCCTTGCTTGTGCTTGAAATCCTCCTTGTATGCAGGAAGGGGCAGGACCATTATCCCCACCTCACAGAGAGTGCAGTGACCAGCACAGTGGGTCAAGCTGGCATGCAACCCTGGCCACATGAGCATCGGCCCTGACTTGTTTCTCTCCTTAGCCCAGGGCCACCGTGCAGTCAAGGAACATCTGGAGGATGACACTCTGTGCCGTTGGGTCTAGAAAGTGGAGAAAAAACAGGAGAAAAGAAGAGGAAGCAAAGGAAAAAGTGGAGAGAGGACAGCAGAGCTACAGACAGGACCTATGACAGGCAGGGGACACGCTGCCACTGCTCCTGATGCAGGCATGTGGAAGCCCCACTTGGCAAGCCAGCTTTTACCGGCCTTGAAGGCTTTGATGCCCTTCCGTCATCACCCAACACTGCTGGAAATTCACTAGCGTTATGTGAAGAAGAATAAAAAGCCACGCGCCTTTGTTTCTAAGCTGGGGTAGCTCCCACCACCAGCCTGCCTTTTTCCTCCCCTCAAGGCCCAGTTTGCAACACTTGAAGTTCTGTTCCCTGTGCTGTAAGGTGCTATTGTGTAAGGCGGGAGAACAGATACTCATGTGGGTGTGCTGGAGCTCAGACACGTTTATCTGAATCCCAACAGTGGGATGCTTTCACGCACACAGAGTGGAATCTGGCACCTTTCTTTAGGGTTGCAAGGGTCCTCTCCTCCCCACCCACGGCAGCAGACTGGGCTCCTGCTGACAAGCCCCTGCAGCGGTTGGGCAGCTGTCACTTACCAGGCACGTCAAGGATTGGGAAAGATGTGCTGAAGAGTCTAGCTTGTGCAAGACTTATCCTCTCACCTCCCTACAATCACATTCCTGGCCACACCAAAGTGGAGGATTCTGGCTAAGTCTTTGGCTAAAATAAGAAATGCTGACTCCTCTTGTTTAGACATCCCAACACGCACCTCCGGCTCCAGAAAAATGCACACAAATTCTGCTTTTACTAAATTTTCAGCCCAAAGGCTGTTTCAGAAAGTAGACCTTTATAACAGAAAAGTTTCCTGGACCACAGGAAGAGCCATACCAATAAATCCGGGCCATAATTCTGATTGTACCCTGTAAACCAGCAAAACTCACTTCGAGTGTGCCCACCCGCTGTGCGCCATCAAGGAAACGCTCTCAAGTTGCTCCCCGACATCGTTACAGACAAACGCAGGCTGCCACTGCAGCACTTTTTCCAGGGTGTAGAGGGGAAATGACATTTGTTCTTTGATTAATGTTGTCTCTCTCCGTCCCCAGAGTCAGTAAACAAACACGTTGTCCTTGGAGCAAGCGCTTCCCTTCGGCATCCCCGTCCCTGAGCAGCAGCTCTCCAACGTGGCCAATAGCTGTCCCTCAGCTGTGTACGGGACGGGCATTCTTGGCCCTCTGAGTCCTGTGGTAGCATTTTGAGGACGCCAAGTTATTGATGGGGACAGGTGCTCATAATTCAGCATAACGCACCCTAGCCTTGTTTCACTTTTTCTGGAAACCTCTTGATTTAGGAACAAAAACCCCTGGCTCCTCCTGGGCTGGTTCGGCCTGTAAACATCTCGGTCTGAATTTGCCGAGGTGGGTTGCTAAATTTAATTGCCAGTTTCCATGCCATGTGATGGTGTGTGACAGGCCAGCTCACCCTGTGAGCTAGCCAAGGGGTTTTAAATAAATGCTTTCTGACGGAAAGGATGATAAAGGTTCCTATTATTCACCAGTGAGCCGGAGCCTGAGCTGGTCCGGATTTTACGACGGAGCCACAGCAATGTCAGTCTCATGAGCATTGCACTCTTCCCACTGTGGCGACTAAGACAGCCTTAAGGGGCCCGTGGAAAGAGCTCCAGCCAGGCGGTCCTGAGACCTTTGGCAGCTCGATTTGGCCGAGGTTTCTGTGACCTTGGAACACAAATAGCTCTGTGGGTGCCTGGGCTTCTCCATCTGGACAGAGGAGTGGTTAACAAGAATCCGGAGTAGCTGAGGCTTGGGGCTCTTGGGAGCATGTTATACATATGCAAAAACATTGTTGTTAGTGAAAGCACCCCAGAGCACCAGGCAGCAAGCCATTTTTCTTGCTCCTGTCCTTTAAAATACCAATGGAAATAAAATTTTGTTGCTACTTGTATTGTCCTTGATTATTTCCTGATGAAGCCCTCCAACCATTGAATGCTCACTTAGTCTTCCTTTCAGAAGCAACTCAAAGTGTGGTCTGAGAAACGGCGATGTCAGCCTCAGCTGGAAGCTTGGGAGAAATGCAGAAGTTCAGGCCCCACCCGGTGCATGCGGACTCAGAGTGTGCTGTTGGACAGGCTCCCAGGTGACGTGTGTGTCGTATTTTGAGAAGCTCTGGTCTAAAGCAGTGATCGTCACACTTTAGGGCCCTGGAAGCCTTGTTAAAACCTTGCTGGGCCCCACCCCCAAGTTTCTGACGCCATAGGTCTGGGCAGAGTCTGAGAATTTGCATTTCTGGCAGTTTCCAGGTGGTGATTGTGCCGCCCGGGGACCACACTTTGAGAACCACTGGTGTGTGTTCCTTAAGCGCTGTTTTGTGAAACCTCAATTCCCAGGTCACTAAGGTCCATGATATCTCTTCATTATGCACGCTGGCTCCCTCACCCCTGGAAGGACTGCACTGCCCTCTTCATGTCTTCACCTCTTGCTCTTTAATTACCCTTGATCTCTCCATTGCCTTCAGCACTGGTTTCTTTATTTCTCTTTCAAGAGGAAGCTCTGCGCCTGACATGGAAACCAGGCAGTTCTGTGCCGTGCCAAAAATGGGAGGATTTCATGAAAAGCCTGCTTTTTTCTCCCATATATTGTAGTTTTTCTAAAATTCCACTTGTTTTTTTCAGCTACACTGCTGATCCTTAAGGAGCCTGCTACAAAGTGACTACCACTGAATTACTATAATTTTTCTTGTTTTTAAATAATTTTTCTATAATTTTCTTATAGAAAATTTTCGCTGTAATTTTTCTTATTTTTAAATCACACAAGCGATGTAATGACACCTCTGATTAAAACAATCAACACTGAAGAATAATGAACTAAAAACAAAAGTCAGTCTTAACACCTCACTCTCCCCATCCCCTATTCTACTTTCCCCCCGAGACCTAATGAATATTGGCAGCTAGGTGTGTATTCTTCTAATCATATGTATGCACATATGTACATTTACATGTAAAAATATGTTTTACATTTTTTAAGGAAAAAATAGGATCATATCATAAGTATTACTCTGCACCTTTCTTTTATTAATAAACAATATTTCTTAGAGATCTTTTAAAATCATTAAGTAGACTCTATTTTTTAAAGCTTCATGGCTATATTTTAAAATATGGGCTGGGCATGATGGCTCAGGCCTGTAATCCTAGCGCTCTGGGAGGCTGAGGCAGGAGGATTGTTTGAGGTCCGGAGTTGGAGACCAACCTAAGCAAGAGTGAGACCCCGTCTCTACTAAAAATAGAAAAAAATTAGCCAGGCATCCTGTTGCACACTTGTAGTCCCACCTACTCATTCGGGAGGCTGAGGCAGGGGGATCCCTTGAGCCCAGGAGTTTGAGGTTGCAGTTAGTTACGATGACCCACTACACTCTACCTAGGGTGACAGAGTGAGACTCTGTCTCAAAATATATATATAATGTGTGTGTATATATATATATGGATAGACCATAGTTTATTTAACTATTCCCATATTGACAGCCATTTATGTTATTTCTAATGTTTTACTATTACCAACAATATTAAATGAGCATTCTCAGGAGATTCAACTAAGAAGCTGATCTCCAAAAAATGTCATAGCAATTTCCATTACCCCCAGCCACACTGAAAGCATTTGTTTCTAACCTCCTGACATTGGCTGGCTGGTATCAGTCTTTTACATATTTACCAGTGTGTTGAGGATATGTCGTTACCTAAATTTGCCTTCACCTGATCACTGTTTGAAGTTAAACGTCTCTTCGTAAGATTATCAGACATTTTTTTTCCTGGGAATTACTGATTCAGATTCTCTGTCCTTTCTGTAGTGCGTCTTCTTTGTGGGGGAGGGGCACATAAGAGCAACAGTCTGGATGTTAGTCTTTAGTCCATTTAAAAAGTAACAATTGTTTTATTCCCAAGCCTCTCACTTGACTTTTAATAACTTTATTTTCTTTTTTGTCATATAAAACTTCTAGTTTTTGTGTGATCTACAATACTATTTCTGTTAAATTCATGCATTGCTAGAAACCAGATTTTTCTAATCTGCATTATTTGGAGGGGAAAAGTTTCTTGGACGTGAATGAAAAGAACTTAATAGAGGAAGTTGTAAATAAAACTTAATAAAGAAATAACACAGCTCCCACCTTCCCTTTTCTTCTTCCTAGCTCCCGTGTCTTTTGGGATCAAGTTCTGGTTTGGTGAGAGGTTTAGAAAAATAAGTACACTGGTTTAGGAGATTTGGAGATGTGTGTGGAAGTTGTGAAATGAAGTCAAAAGCAGCTGCTCGTGGGAGACAGTTCTCCAGGGCTCTCTCGGGTTTCTGCACGTCTCTCCAGCAGAGGTGCTGGCTGTCTTCACTTCAGACAGCTTTTTCAGGCATGTTTGCATAAAGAACAGCCTTGGAAGACAGGGGTAGTGTCTCCGTCTGCAGCAAAGGAATGGTTTGTTTGCTGTCCAGTATAATAAAAATAATGTCTTCCCCCAGACAAAGGTTAGCAGGTTTGCTTACAGCCTATAATAAAAAATTGGGGTTTCCTAAACTCAGGGCTCCTCTCCTGTAACACACCCCACTGTGTCTGGAGCTGTCACCTGGTCCTGTTTGCCCACCCTGTGGGAACTGGGGCTTGAGCAGCAGCGCAAGAAAACAACGATACTCTTGTTACTACTATTGCTATAAGTCTCAGACTGCCCTTTCCCTCCACCGTAGGAGTCTCATGTCTTTTGCCAGCATCCATGAGACTGTGGCAGGCTCACTTAATTTTGCAAGTAGGGTAAAATCTCAGAAACTCCACACTTCCTGACAGTCGCCACATAATGGAAGATTAAAGCACCTAAACTCAGCTCTTGTCTCAGTCAAACTTATTCCTCTGCCTATAACACAAACAATTTCTTCTCCTGAAGTGATCAGTCCTTAAATGGTTAACAAGAAAAGACATCCATTGTAAGGAATGTTTACGTTCTGTATGTAATTGCTGCAAGTCAAATATTCAAAGGGTTTTCATGTGGATAAAGTAGATTTGTTTTGCACAGCTCTAGAGAAATGAACTTACAGGCAGAAAAATTTCAGCTGAATATATAAGGAAAAACAAATTCTAACAATTAGGGCTATCCCAAAGATAATAAATTTTGAGGTCATAAGCTCTCTGCTGGCTCAGATGATTACTTATGGGATCCCTAGTAGGGCAGAGACTGCACTAGACAGGCTACCGAGGAAGACGTTGTTTCAGTGGGCCGTGCAATCCAACCAATCAGACTTATTTGCATACCAAGTAATTACGACGAGCTGGTGGATCCAGCTGAGACTCTCAGAAGGCTGCATTTCTAACAAGTTTCCTGGCTGTGATTATGCCCCGAGTTGAGGGGCCGGGGAAAAAGCACTCGGGGCACACAGCACCAGCTCCAGCAACCAAATGTTCCAAAGGCCCAGCTGCCAAAATGCCCTGCTGTAACCCTGAGATCAGTTTTACCTAGTAGCTGCTGAAATGACAGGCCGTGGCATTAAGACTAGTTTTACCTACCACCATCACTCACCAAACAGAGGTTGCCAGCTCCCAAAAACTACTCTAGTGCCATGCACTTCCTTTCAAAGCAATACATGATATTTCTCTTTCTAATAAAACTCCTAACCTTCTCTCTGTTCTTCCAACATATCAAAGACCAGCCCAGTCTGAGTGTATGCTCCAAATTGCAATTCTGCAATCCTCAAATAAAACATTTAATTCAGACATTCATCTCTATATTTTATTTTGACTTCGTCTCCATCATCCTGGGCTTAAGATCTAGTGCTTAGTCTTGTAGAAACTCAGTCTGGTCTAGCTCACCAAGGAGCCAGTAGGTTCTAGAGAATCAATTCATGCTAATCGAATTCACCAAAAGCCTGATTTACAAGCTAGAGAGCCAAACCTCTAATTTTAGAGCAAAAGACAAATTTTTCTTATGACCATAGTTTTCTTGTCCAGTATTCAGAGCACCTGACCCCTCTCCACCTGCTAAGTACTAAGGAGCCAGGGTTAATAACCAGATGTTTGTGCAGTATAGCAAATCAAAATGAAAGGAATTCAATGACCCCTGAGCTTGCTTCACCCGACAGGATGCATTAGGTAACTGCATTAGAGGTTAATAGACTATCTCTTCCCAGATGGAGAATATCCTTACTTTAGTGAATATTTTAGTTCATGTTCACTAAACACAATGTATTCCTCCTTTGACAGCGCTGGAAACATTCAATAGTTCTTAGCTTCATCCTCCCTTTCTATACCCAGGAGGCTCATCCTTCCTTCTGTTTGCACTTTGCAACAATTTTACACATATTTGTTGTCCATCCCATTTAAGATTGGCTACTTTCTAAAAGTATCTAAGGAAATATCTTAACTTTATCAGTCATGAAAGTATGTGCAGCATCCGTAGGCTTAGCCTCCAGTCCCAGCTTCACCATCCGCTAGCTGAGGGTCCTTGCACAGGGCCACTTCACCTCTATAAGCCTCAGTTTCCTTATATGTAAAGGACTGCAATACCTACTTCTGGTTAAAGGGCAACAATCACGTACATAAAAAATACTTCATAACACCAAAAGCAGACCCTACTACAGACTATGGAGAGTTGGATGATAACCTGTGTCCATGTAGATTCATTTGTTGTCACACACGCACCACTCTGGCAGGGCTGTTGATAACAGGGGAGGCTATGTGTGTGGGGACCAGGGGACACATGGGACCTCTCTGTACTGTCCTCTCAATTCTTCTGTGAACCTAAAACCACTCTAAAAAAATTGTCTTTAATCAAAATAAACAAACAAACTTTAAAAATACTTCATAAGATCTAAATATCTATCAATGCTTCTTGCTTTATTAAAATATAAAATATAAATAATATAATAGAAGATCTAAATGTCTAAAACAATTGTAAAGTGACTACCGTAATCACCATAGATAACTGTGGCATGTAGGCTGTGTTACAGGTGGCTTTCCCAAATACAGCTGCTCACCAATCTGTGGTGTGACGGTCTCATTAGCTTCAATTTTAGGGGATGCCTCTCCCTTTTAATCTCACTCTATGTCCTCATTCCCATCTAGTTGTGAGGCCCATGGCTGCCTCTGTGATGGTATGTGTTATAAGGTATATTTTTCTGCCCATTGTATATAAAATTGTGCCCAGGGGGTTGTCACCAACAGAAGCGTGTGGCACTGAGAGGGACTTCGTGCAGTGAGTAGGGCTTCCCGTGAGTTCAGCCTGGATCTTTCACAGTGAACAGGATGTTTTATCAAAGATGGGCCATGAGGGCCACAGCGAAAGGACAAGGGGGTATGCCAGCCGCGAAGCCACGTAGGCGGCAGGGCAGGAGGCTGCAAAACACAGACTGGTACTTTCACGCCACAGACAAGAGCTTGGTGAGATTAGCATCCCAGACCCCAAACAAGGACACTTCCCAGATACTCCAGGAAAGACGGTCGCTCACTGTCAACATGCACTTGGTGTTTTTCCATTTTGGTCCAGGCATTCTGGCCAAACAAGGACACTCAGAAGTGCCACAGAAAAGAGAAGTGACAACAACAACAACAAAAAAAACAGGTTGGGGCATAGAATAACTTTGAATATAGTATTAGTACTAGTAGCAGTAATAACAGTAGTGCTATTACCATTTGGAACTGTGGGCTGTGTTAGACCATTGAGTTCTACATTAAAAACTTTAAACCTCACATGATGAAATCCACAAATTCAAAATTTAAAAATTAAATAAATGTAGTGACTATTAAAAAAAAAGACAAAAGTGGCCCAAATTCTGAAAATTCTTGAAATTAAAAAAATTCTCACTCAAAGGGAGATAAAGAGCATGACTTTTCATTTCCCCAAGTTAGTTCATTCATTCTCAATGCCAAAAACCCAATACCAGTCTTACACAGTAATCCACTTACAGTAGTTGAAACCTGAGGTGTGAGAAGCTCTGTGTTCACAAAGATTTGCGTCAGCTGCTGCCGATAAACGTGTAAAAACTTGTTTAATTTTAGCTTTATAATAAATAAGTGCTTTCCCAAACCCACCCAGGAGCCCAGGCTGTCACTGGGTCTACTGATGTGCTCTGAAATAAGACACTACCGAGAGATTTTATCATACTGAAATGTGCAAGGGCCTGGGACTGAGCAATCCATCATTTTTTCAATGTTTTCTGGGAACTGTCTTATCAAGTGTGGAAGTATCCCAGCTAAATCTTTGATTAAGGTTCCACCATGCTTACATTAAGCCAGCGTGCGTATGTGTGTGTGCACGTGTGTGTATTCTATATTGAAAGATACCAGGAAAAGCTTGATGGATAACACAAAGAAGAAAGGCAGCAAAGATGGTAATTAGAGAAGCTCGGGAGCAACTACACCATATTGTCTTGTCATTCAGCCAGCCCCATTTATTGGGCTCTTCCTATGCAGCAGACACTGCGCTGGTTCCCTCGGAGACACAGAGGTAACTTAGACACAGGCCACTCTCAGGAAACCCCCAGTCTAACTAGTACACAAATAGCAGTGATGCCAAGCAGACGAGCCACAAGGCAGGGCAGGTGAAGTGCTCTGGTGGCTCTGTGGTGATAGTTATTGCCACCTAGCATCTTCCAGGGGGCCCAGGGCCATCTGAGAAAAGAGGCTTGATGAAAACAAGTCTTCCTTTCAAGGTGAAGGTCATTCAGTCTCTTGAGGCAGAGAAATGTGAAGTACATAGAAAAACAAAGAATAGATTATATGGGTGAATTATTAAATGTAAGGAGAGGGAAAATACTACGTTTACAGAGGGAATACATAAAGACTTTCTTAATTTTTAGCCATGAAGTTTATAATGTCAAATGCAATACTGTCCTTGTGAATAAAGAAAACACAGAAGGCAAGAATGGGCCTTCTTTTTTCCACTGATGTTGGACACAAATACCACTATCCTAAGAGATGCTTCGCCTAGGTCTCTCCTTGATCACTTTATTCACAACCTCACAGTGATGTCTGCAGGTTAATTGGGCCACTGAGGTGTCCACAAGCCTGGGTACAGGACTTCCAGTTTAAACCTCATCTCCTCCAGAACACTACCCTGAATCCGATTCATTCCTCTGATAGCTGAGTGCCCACCTTGTGCCCAGCACTGTGGTGGAGGGTGGTTGGCGTCCAGGGTGAAAAGCGATGCCATCCAGCTCACACCGTGATGCCAGCCCTCCCTGCTCCAATCCCTGTGTTCACACCACCCTCTTCTCTGAGGGTTCAGTTTGCTTGTCCAAACCCCTGATAACCTGTGAAGTCCTAAGGCAGGTTCAACGGCTTTATCTCTGCGTTCCCAACGCCTAGCATTCTAACTAGAAAGAGAAGCGACTCACCTTACAGACATTTCTTATTTATTCAAATGCTTTACCATATATGATTGTGCACGCGTGTGCACGGACACACACAAAGTTTGGCTCCTTGCAAAGTATTTTTAAATGTATTGCTTTATTCTTTATTTCTTTCTGAATTAATATTTCTTGATTTTTTTCTGTGCATGAACATATTTAAACCTTCCCATTCATCTTTATACTGTGTAATTACAATTTTAAATGCAATATAAGAACATTCAACTACAGAATCACCACAATTATACAATTTCTATTTCCTAGCTCATATATGTATGCACGTTTTTCATTCTTACCCAAACAGTGGAAATGCTGCATAAATTAGCCAAACTGTTCTATTTCATCTCTTGATATGTGCACGTTCTATCAACACTCTCTACCTTCAGCTTACTGAAGGGCAAGGGAAAGCTTCAAGGAAAGGATTTCCTCTATGTCATCATTTCAGCATAAGGGGTTTGCTAACGCAAGGAAATAACATGTGTGACAAAGGACATGCTAGGGTTCCCTGGCATGTTTGTTAGAACACCTTTGCCTTTTTCGTGCATTCGAAGGAAGTCCTGGCTCTGGTGGGAAGCCTGGCTCTCTGCTGCCTCCCTGCTCCCCTGCTCACCCTCCCTACCTACTCCTTCAGTCGTGAACATCACATGCTCACCGTGCGCTCGCTCTGAGTCTCGCTGGACTCCCATGCGTGTGGGTCCCCGGGGATTCTGTGCCCCTGGGCATCCCAAACACACATGTAGATGGGGCAGCATGGAGGGGGGGACACACACACAGCGTGTTTCTTCTCTACTCATGTACATCTCCAGTATCCCATGAGGCTCCACTTGTAAACCACAAGCTCAAAGATAAAATTAGGAAGAATATCAAGACAGGAACAGCAGAGCACTAAGCCAAGTGTGAGGATGGGGCCCTGTGCAGCTCACAGGTGGCATGCCCACAAAGCTGGCCCAGGCTGTACTGAATGGTCACAACCAATTGCACCTCGTTTTCAAGCAACAAATGGATTGAAAAGAGCTAAAAGAGAAAGCCTCACGGCTTCAAGACCATAGCAATAAAGAATATCACTTTTCCACGTCAGATGAGCTGAAAATATTACGATATGACTTTAAAAGCCATCAGACATGACTCTGACATTCTATGAAATTCAGCAGACATTTATTGCATTCAGCACCATCCAAAATCCTGGCAGGACAGCAGTGGGGGAGTGTTCCTTGAGTGAACAGACACTGCCTGTGATCCCAAGAACACCAGTCTAGCCAGGGAGGCAGATAGCTGCAGAACCATACTGCCAGACAGACTGTGACTGCTGCTATGAGGGTAAAAATAAGTGCAATGGAAATATAAGGAAAGGAATATTTGACTCTAACTGGGGAGACTCTAACTTTAGGAGGTATAAGTGATATTTGAACTGATCCTTTAAAGGTGAGCAAAATATTGATAAAGGACAAAGATGGGACATTTGTCTCAGCTTGGATTTCCCCCTAAGAAATGGAGGCTGGGACAAAGGTTTTGCATGTAGGTAGCTTATCTTGGAAAGTGATCCCAGGAAACAAAAGTAAAGGGACTTGGTAAAGAGAAAACCAATCCAGTAGTGTCTTACTGAGCGGGTCAGTGCTTTGGAGAAATGGGGTTCAGTCCCACTGTGCCCCTCTGAGGAGCCATGTAGAATGCACCTTCACCCCAAGACTGTGGGAGAGTTATCGCTCCACTGGCTCCCACCTGCCATTGGTCCAGGGCTTCCCCGGGCTATTCATCAACTCCTCAGCATTTGCAGATCTGCACATGCCCGAGACAGCTGAGCAGGCTCCGCAGTGAGCCCCACTATGGTAGCAGATGAGCCTAGGGCCAGAGAAGAGCTATGTGGAGCAGCCAGGTGAGGTGAGGCCAGGCTACACCTGTGCACTGCCGGTTGCCACAGCAACACCTGGAACAAAGAGGCACGGCATGAAAGAAGCATCTGAGAAGTTCTACACAGCATCTAGTCCAGTGTGTCTCAGACTCGAACTTGTGTCAGAGTCACCTGGAGGGCCACTGCTGCACATCGGTGGGCCCCATCCTCAGAATCTTTGGTTCAATAGATCTGGGGTAGGGACAGAGAATCAACATTTCTAACACATTCTCTGTATGGGCATTGAGGCTTCTATGATAGTCGTCCACTCTGTACAGAGGCACGAGGCCGATCAAGCAGAAGAAATAGAAGTTTCCTAAAATGAGAAAATACATACACATTTCCAACAAAAGCAAAACATTGATTTCATTGTAACATGAATAGAATCGGCATGCATTCACATGTGCCATCACCACTGATACTCCCCTGAGAATCGCTCATCCACTGATAACCTAATGAGAATTCCAACAGCCAGGCATGAAGCATAGGTTGATGCTGGTTATTCTGTTTGTGCCATGTCCCCAGCTCCAACCAGGTCTGTTCACTGTTGTCCTTCTCTGGGCCAGGGAGGCTAATCTCTATGAAATGGATCGTCTGGACTGGCCAACTAGAAGCACCATCAGGAAATAAAAAGGTGGGAGGGAGAAGAGGGACATTAAGGCGTTGATTCCCCAGCATCTGGGGTCTGTAAGGTGAGCCGCTTCTCTTTCTAGTTAGAATGCTAGGCTTTGGGAACACAGAGATAAAGCTGTTATCCCTACCTAAGGACTTTATAGGTTATCAGAGGTTTGGACAAGCAACTGAACCCTCAGAGAAGAGTGTGGCGTGAACACAGGAATTAGAGCCCATTTCTCATAAGATACTGACATTTCTCCTATCCAAGTACTAACCAGGCCCAACTCTGCTTAGCTTCAGAGATCAGATGAGATTGGGTGCATTCAGGGTGGTATGGCCATAGACCAGACACTGACATTTCTGTCCCCACCCTCCCCATTGTCCCTCGGCTCCAGGGTGGTGACAGCTCCTCACTGTTTCTGGTCCTGTGTGCCTCACATCCCAGGTTGGTTCCCCTAACTCTGCCCAAAGTGTTTCATTAATGTGCTTTTCAACCACTTTCTTCCTAGCAGGATCCCAACCAGTAACAGGGCCAGGTAAAGCTACAGAAGTAGATCTGTATTTTTGAGTCTTTTGGCATGAAAAATGACCCTGATAACACTTAGGCTGATACTGAAATTTTAAGACATAAATGAAGGATAAGATGAAATCCAAAACGAGGAAATAGATGACTAATAGGTAAAAATAAACCAAGGCTTTGGAATGATTGTCAATCTACCAAAAAAGGAAGGAGAACTTGATAGAGAGAGATTTTTTCTTTCAACCCTAAGGAATTTGCTATAGGCAAGGGAGAGGCCCCAAAAGTGCTAATTTGTGCTCTCCCCCATCTACACGCATTCTGGGAACACGGAATATTGGCAGGAGAAAAGATAGTGTGATTTAGGCTGTGCACGTGAAAACGTTCAAAGCATCTTGGGAAATAAGAGATAAGATCAGGTCAGAAATTAAATAATCAGAGAACACACTGATAACGCCATGTGTTGCAATCAATTTAAAGTCCACATCTTGCTTGGTTTGTGCATCCACAAGGAAATCAATCAAAAGCTGATGGCTCTTCCGTGAATTTCAACTCTATTCCCCAGCATTCCCCATCCCTGTCCCAGCCCCAGCCTCTGCTCTTGGTTCAACATCTTAGAGGACACAACAATGACATTTCTGCTTCTGTCTTCAAGGCTCCCGTGAAAGCTCCAGTGGCCAGAAGGGGACCCATATTGTTCCGCAAGTATGGCGGGTTACTTCAGATCTTACGGGGCCTTTCTGAGTGAGGCGCTTAAGGGAGACAGTGGATGTTTTTACAGCTTGGGAGGATTTTGTTTTAGCCTTACAGCTCTTTTAAAAGGCCCTCTGTTCTTTTTTCACTCTGTTTACACTGTGCCCCGTTGTTTTCCAGATTTCCAAGGTTAAATCCAGCACCCCTATTAAGGCTGTTTCAGTCCTTCAGAATTTCCAGAGCTTCTCCGCTAATCCGATGTGTGCAGCGCCTTTCTTTCAGCTGGGCGTGCATGTAGGGCGAATCAAGGCTTCTGTCCACTGCTGCAGAATTTTCCCCCACGTGATAATGTAAGATGTGGTGCGTGTCATTAATCTTTTTATCAAAGAGTCACTCCAGTTTATTGGTTACAGCATCTTACCTCAGGTGAGAGGATGCTATGATCATCCCCGAAATAGCTAATATTTATTGAACACTTACTATGTCCTAGATAATGTGTATTTCAGTACTTAATCCTGCAGTAATCCTGTGAGGTATCCCCATCTTTACAGATGAAGACATGGAGCTCAAGAGAGACTAAGAGACTTATCCAAGGTCATAGAGCTGGCAAGTGGCAGAGCTGGGATGAGAAGCCAGCCGCCCTTTCTTTAATTCTTTAGTCCAACCCAGCTATTCTTGGCTGGGGGTGACCTCCCCCATCACAGCAGTCATTTGGCAATATCTAGACACTTGGGGTTGTCACAGCTGAGGGGATGTTACTGGCATCTAGTGGGTTAGGCCAGGATGCTGCTAAACACCTTGCAACATGCAGGACAGCCCCCCCCACACAAAGAATTACACAGCCTCATATGTCAGCAGTGCCAAGCTAAGGGAACTCGGATTAACCACTACACTACATTACATTATAATCTTTTTTTTTGTTTTGTTTTAGTCCCTTTGTATTTGTTGGGAGGTCTTTGCTGGAATATGTTCTAAGAGTATCTCTTTCAGATTTACCCCGGATATATTAGGATGAGAAAGTTCTGCTCTTTCCCCGGTTTCCTTCCTCTCCTTTCTCGTGCCTGAGTTGGAATAAAGAGGTGATTAACAGTTTGGCAGAGCAGAGATTAACAGTGTGTCGAAATTGGATGTCCTACGATGAGCTATCTGGTTCTCAGGTTGACTTGGTAAGACACGCTCAAGCAGTTTTGCAGATAGGTATATTTTTTAATTATCATAGGAAGTTGAAAAGAGAAAAGAATTCTCTGACAATTTCCCTAGCTTTTCCTACACAATACGTTGAAATATTGTACCGATTCTACAGCAGCTTGGGAGAAGCACAGGACAGGGAGGCAAGCTGTATTTCCAGCTTTTATAAAAAGTCTCGGAAGCCTGGAGGCTCACTTACTGGGGCAATGCCACGGTGAGCTCACATGCATTGGCCTTTGGGGATGAGCCAGGGACAAGCAGCACCCAGGTATCATGACGTGGCTTTTCCTTCTTCCCATATCCACAACCCTGTTTCTCTGAGGTTAGTACATCCTGGGAAAGAATGAAGGCTTCCTCCTTGCTTGTTTATGAACTGAAAGAGTGCTGGCAGATTAAATAATTTTTTTAAAAAAATCCTTTCCCTTTCCCCAGAAAAGACCCAGAGGCAAGTTTGGAAACTTCTAGACGGGCAGAATCAAAAAGGGTTTCGAAAATCAAGGTCATAAATAAGGCTGTTAATGTAACGCAGGAGCAATCCTTCGGGGGTCAGGGACCTGTGGGAACAGCTTGTGACTGCCAGCGTGCCCTTAGGCTGGGCATGAGCCACCCGATAGTGACGATTGTTAAGCACCTGATGAGCAGAAACACCTTGAGACTCGTGTCTGGGAGTGGCAGGGCCTTCAGCGAGTGTCTGTCCCGAGCCACACTGTGCTCTTCTAGCTCTTCTTCCTCGGGGCTCCAGCACAGAGTGAGGCCCGGGCAGCGGTCAGCCAGCCCTCAGAGCCCAAGGGTGCCGTGTGTTCCAGTCGTTAATGGTCCCCGACTCTGTGCAAACCAGTCCCCCTGGGGAGCCTGTTAAAACGCAGGTCTGGGTGGGGCCTGGGTGCCATATTTCTGGCAGGCGCCCAGATGGTGCCAGCTGGCCCTGCTGCTCTGCGGACCCCACTTGGAGCACCAGGGATCTAAGGCCACGGGAAAGGGACTTGGGATCCTGATGATGACGATGCCTCCGGACCTGTGCTCCCCGGGAATTTATTGGAATCCCTATTCCAACATCCCCTCCGCGTGGCTGTGAAGCCAGAGAAATCTCCTGAGACAGAATCCAAACACATCTTGCCCCTGCCCCTTGCCGTCAGAGGGGAGTGCAGACCCCCAGCATGGCATTTCTGGCACCGCAGGCTTGTGCAGGCTTCGCCTTTGCCTGCCCTGCTCCACTGCACGCGCCTTCCCCTGCCCGAGCAGCCCGAGCCCCTCCACGTCTTCCCTCTTCCCTGCTTCACCCTCCACCTGCAGCGTCCCCTCCATCCTCACCTGCTGAACTCCTCACCCTGCACATCCTCCGCTCCAAAGCCTTCCCAGGCAGATGGCTCTTCCCATGACCATCTTTAAACACCTCTGATATGGCACAGATGTTATGGCACTGTGACATCTTACTAAGTTTTCATGTCCCCCACTAAACTGTCAATCCCCGGGAGCAGAAATTGCATCTTATTTACTTAGGTAGCCCCACTTCTTCCCACAGTCCCGGCATCTGATACCCAGCACAAAAGAGTGTCACCTGCATTCCCGTCTCTCTCCTCCCATCACATCCCATCACATCCTCTTTTCTTCCCAGAGGTCTCTGAGGTCTTCACTATTTATTTCAAGCGGTTTTAAAATCATCATGATAAGAGATAACTTTTATAGAATGCTTACTACGTTAGACATCTTTCTAAGCACTTTAGTCTTACAGGCATTTCATCTTCATAACAATTTCCACAACTCTATGGTGTTATCATTGTCACTACTGTTCTTGTTTTAAATACATGGAAACTGCAGCACGTAGAAGTTAAGTAACTTGACCAAAGTCACACAACCAGGAAGTGCTTATGCCAGGATCTATACCCAGGCCATGTGGTGTTAAAAACGAGGATGTGTCTTTAGCAGGGCCCAGTAGTAAGACAAATGAATCACAGCCCTGCCTGTGCTCCCTGCCATTCTTCAGCCCTACCGAGCTTATGAAACAAACAGCCTCAGTCAAGTTTTTTCTTTATAGTGAACTCACATTGGACTGGACTATGCCCTGGTGTGTCCATCATGTGGTACTCACAGCCCTCCCACAGGTCATCAGAAATGTCAACTATGACAGCCCGTCATTCAACAGATAGGGCAGAGGGAGGGAAGCACAGAGCTCAGGGACGTGTCCACAGCCAAGCCAAGGGATGTGCAGGGCGGCTCGCGTCCTCATGGACAAGCTCACCCTGGGATATTAACAACACCTGCCGGTCGACAATCGCGGTGCCCTTTAGGCCTGGTGAACTACCTCGAGGATTTCACGAGGCTGATCTCTTGACGCTGGTTGGGTGTTGGTGTCAGGGTGGCACCCAAGTCCACTGTCACAGAGGGGTTAATGAGAGCTAACCCTTCACTGGGTGCCAGCGTCCCACAGGGGCCCTCTGAGAATTTGGAGCAGATTAGACGGCCGGTGGGGACTGACTGCCCAATGTGCCATTAGATAGTCCGCTCCTCCTGTGACACCCAGAGCAAGGAGGTGGATGAGGCCTCCAGAGGTTGCTGATGCCCGTCGGGATCTGTGTGGCAACTCATCTTCTCCCTCTGCCCATCCCTGCTCGCCCCCTTCACCCGCCTGGGTCACTATTAGATATCTTGCTCCCAGACTCCCTCTCAGCATCTGGGGAGCCCAAATTGCAACAGACTGGCCCTGGGATAGGAGGCACCCTTCCGTGCCCTCTGCTCTCTTCTTTCTCTTTAGTGAACCCTGAAGTTTGGGCCTACAGAAGACCACGCAGGTGTGCATGCCCTCGCCGGGGCTTACTGCTGTTTCCCTGTGTAAAATGTTCCTGCCTCCCTTCCCCACATCACCCACCTGTGATCTGCTAACCATCCTCCACAGCTCAGCTCAGTGGCCTGCCTCGCCCCAGCTTCCTACACAGCCCTCCCCCAGGCAGAAAAGGATCCCTCTTGTCTTTCATCCCACAGCACCTTCTGTATACGTCACCATGACACTCACTGTGACGCTAATTGTGCAATGTTATTACTCTCTTCTCGCTGAACTGTGGGACCCTTGTTTTCTTCTGTTCATCTGTCTAGCCCTGGCACTTGGCACACAGTTGAAGCACAATAAATGCTTTTTCAATTGGATACAGTTGAATTCACAGTAATCAGGATTTATTTTCTTACATGAATGACTAATCCCAGAGCCACTGGTTCTTTAAAGCCCTCCCAATCTCCAACCCCAGGACAAGGGGCCCACATCAGCACAGGAGTGACCTGCACACAGACAGTAAGCTCAGCCTCCAAAGAGACTTTTGAGTCATCACACACACACGTGTGCACGTGCACACGCTTGCAAAGTACATGAGGGTGTCCCTACAACCCTCTGCTTTCTTAATGGAGGTATCAGAGGGTAAGCTGAAGTTTTCTCTGGCTGTGGCTCCTTTCTTCCTCTGCCACTCATGAGGGTGGCCTGGGCCACTTCCCCTTATATTTGGGTACTTTTTCCACATCACAGCTTGGCCATGGCTACTGCCACACATCTATCTTCCTCTGGGGCTTTTTGGAGGGGAACACTGGCTGGGCCAAGGAGAATATGCATATCCCTTAATGCCTGGTCACACGTCATCCTTTAGCCCTGCAATAGCATCACTAGCCCTGTCCAATCATGAGGAACCAAGGTCAGAAAGCACAGGACAGACTTAGGAAACTCTAAGAGAGATGACTTGCATAGACTCATGGAGCTGCTTCGGGAATGTGGATGTAGGGGTGGGTGGAGGGGAGAGAAGAAGGGATGGGCAGGCGCTATGGACTGAATGTTTGTGTCCCCCCAGAACTCATCTGTTGAAATCCAAACCCCCAAGGTGATGGCGTTAGGTGGTGGGGCCTTTGGGAGGTGACCAGGTCATGAGGGTGGAGCTTCACAAATGGGATTAGAGCCCTTATGAAAGAGAGAACTGCCTTGCCCCTTCAACAGTATGAGGACACAGTAAGAAATGGCACCTGTGAACCAGAGAGCAGGCTCTCACCAGGCACCAGGTGTCTTCCAGCACCTTGATCGTGGATTCTCAGCCTCCAGAACTGTGAGAAATAGATTTCTGTCATTCATAAGCCATTCAGTTTAAGAATTTTTGTTATAGCAGCCCGAGCAGACTAAGACATCAGGGAAAGACCAAAAGAGAGTTATAACTGGCTCACTCCTTGAAAAGGAGATTGAGAGGATGTTTACGATTAAATGTATTTGTTTGAAGATCTATGACATTAGGTTCATAAAATGCATACCTGGAACCAGGGCGACGGCAATTCATTCAACAAACATTCGTTAAGCATGTACAATGCTCCAGGCACAGGTCTAGGCCCAGGGGTAAAGCAGGAGCTTACAGGGAGGCCCCGTCTTGGTCCAGCATAGCGTTCAATTAAACACCAATTCAACATCCACAAATATATTTCATTTTCTACTGTTGTTTCTCATAAAAATACCAAAGAGAGAGTGTCCACTCATTATACAGAACTCACGGTGTAAATCCTCCTCCCGCCTCCCCCATTTGCCACTTTCCTACCCAGCATCTCCTCCCAAATCCCTCCACACAAATGCTCAACTCTCCATAGCCTGCTGGGCCCCTCCTTCAATGCGATGAAAAAGGCAGTAACGACAGCGTTAAGGGAAAAAATAAATAAGTCCTTCCCTAAAAGTGACTCCCAAGTCAGAAAGGGAGCCACCAGAACCCAGAACCCCAACGCAGAGAGCTCCCACCAGCTACCATGCTTTCAGAAAAAGGCAAAAATAGATCTTTAGGAGGCCACCAACGTCATGCTACATCATGGCAGGGAGCGGCCTCTTAGGGGAAAGCTAACTCCAGATGGCGTCTATCAAGGAAGATGGTGAGAAGGAACAGCTACAGCAGTGTTTATTGTGAGAATGTAAAAGATCCTTTGTCATTGTTTATTGACCATTCCTGACACGTCAAATGACCAGCGTGTACTTCATCATTTTGTTGGATGGATATGAATGCAAAAAAAAAATTTCAAAAACCACTCATCAGGAGTTGAAGAACTGCCTTCTGCCTAAGGCATTCTATGAAGACTTGAAGTTGTTAATAAATTTTGCCAGACATTTTCATCCCTCAGGAACCTGTGAGCTGGACAGCTTACATTAGCCACTTGATCCAGGGCTTGCAGGAAATGGAAAGGCGATTGCCCCCACCCGGACCACCCTCAGGACATATTTGTTTTGTTTTTGCCTTTGGGCTGCCTCAGCATCCATGCCGAAAAGAATGGCTAACATTTATCGACAGAGTCCTCTGTGCCAGGCACTGTGTTAGCCCCTTTCCACGATAGTCAGTTGGCAATCACAGACCCACTCCCGCTGGAAGATGAGGAAGTCGAGGTTCAGCAGGATTCCGTGGTTTGCCCAAGGTCCAAGAGGTTATACTAGGAGGAGCCACTGCACCAACTCAGGAGTCAGTGTCCTGGGTCCCAGGTACCTGGACCTCAGGAGAGGAAGAGGGGCCACCCCACTCTCTGTGGGGGAAGTTCATTCACAGCTCACAGTAAGGCTGTGCTCACGCAGTAAACTCTGCCTGTTGACTCCAACAGCTAGTCACTTTCGTGGGGAAAGAGCATCATTTTTACTAGTAACATACCAAAGGAGACAAACAGAGTAGGTCTGGAAGCTTTCTAGACAGTCACAATCAGAAACTAGTATTCAAAATCCAAGTACTGCTGTTTCAAGATTGTTCTTTGGTACATGGAACCTCAGAATCTATTATGGACACTTCAATTCTTTTGCATTTTGCTAAACCTGAAATTGACTCAACCCCATTTTAAATGTTCACTCCCTGCCATACACACACCTTTCTGAATAAGTTAAATTTTAAACAAGCAAAATTTTACTTTTCTTTTTAATCACATAAGTAAAAAGTGAGCTATCTAATTGGTGACAGGTTATTCCAATATTATTATAACAAACTATAAAAGTCATGGCTATTGTAATTTTTCTAATATTATATTTTGTTTCTAATATTTGACTCGGAATCTTCCAAGTGTTTGGGACATAGTGTTGCTTGCAGACAACTTAAGTATGGAATTTACAGACAATTAGATCTTATTCATTACAGTTCAACATTCACTTTGGAAATTAAAAAAAAAAAACTTTTTAAAACATTAGTGTTGAAGTAAGTTTGGGGACTACTTTTCCTTTTCTCTTATAGCTGGGTATCAATGCACCCAACAGCCTTCCTCAATATTAATTGAATAATAAATATTTACCTACACTTTTAACTTTCTCACAATGCTTTTGCATCCACGATCTCAATTCATTTTTACAGTAACTCAGTGAGGTATTAATGTTTTTATAAATGCAGGAGATAAGAAGATACGATTCACTGTGGCCAACAGGTACTAGCACAGTTTTTCTCTAAAGGACCAGAGAGTGACTCTGCCAGCCATAAGGTCTCTCTGTTGCCCCCACTCGACTCTGCCATTGCAGCGGGAAAGCAGCCATAGACAATATGCCAATGAATATGTCAGTGATCCAATAAAACTTTATTTATTGACAAAGAAGTCTTACCATTTTCATGTATCCCAAAATATTCTGCTTTTGATTCTTTCAACCATTGAAAAGTGTAAAAACCACCCCTCTTAGCTTGTGGACCGTACACAAACAGGCAGTGGGCCAGATTGGCCTGCCTGGGGGACGTAGTTTGCCAAATCTTGGCCTCTCAATTAGGACGGACCATTAGAGAGCTCTGATTTAATTGCTTCTGCTTTCATGGGCAAAGAATCTGGTGTCTCTGGAAGGTAGGCAGTTTGCTGTGGCCTGGTAGGCCTAGAACCCAGATATTCTAACTCTTAGTTCAGTGCACTTTCCACCAAAAGGCATTGCTTAAAATAAAAGCAAATAAGAGGCCAATTAAAGAGATAACTGTAAAAACCATTCAGCATTACGCCCAAAGACAAGAACACCCCGTGCTGGCTGCTCAGCCTGTTGCTACTTATGCAGACAGCGTTTGGCACACTTTCAGAGGGCTTGAGAAATGATAACTGGTTAGGCAGAAATAGTTCCAAGAAATAGCACAGTGACTTTTGCTCTGCTACTTCCTTGCACTACTACCATTTAACTCTTCTTCTGCCTGAGTTGTGAAATCCGTAGAAGAAGGAAATCGATATTTGCCATTTTAAAGTTTACGATAGTTTCCTAAAACTACAAAATACTAGCTTGACCAGTCCGAAAATAGAACACAACCATCAGGCGGGGCGGATTTTTCCCCCAGGTAAGAGCCGGCAGCGTGTGGTTGCCTAACAGCCACGACAAGACGGTTTAACTCTCTCCACTCCTCCATGTTTCCTTTGCCTCTTTTTTGTTTGTTTTCTACTGTTTCAAATAGGAACAAAAGCTCGCTAGCTAGAGGTGGCAGGGCAGCTGACGCAGAAGCAGCAGTTGAGAGGAAAAGAGAACTGAGAGAATGTCCCCCTTCCTGGCAGCAGACATCCTCAAAGTTGGAGCAGAGACCGTTGCTCCGTGTGTTTGGGGGGCGGGGGGGTGTCTGTGCGCTGACATGCCTGGTGCATGTAGAGAATATGGAGACAGGACTAACTTTTCAGGGGAAGGGGAACAGAATGAGCCAGGCAGAGCTGGGCATAATGGGGTAGAAAGATACCTGAGCCCTAAGTCTCACCTTGCCACGTGGGCAGAGAAAAGAACACTCTGCATATTCTCTTCTCATCTCTGAGCTGTTTCCTCCACCGGCCTCCTCCTCAATTCCTTCTCAAAGTTCATCCTTGACCTGCCATCCTGAGTCATCAGTCTGGAAAAAGGCCCTGGGGGCCAGGTCACCTCTCGAGCCCCCTCCTCTGCACACTATGCACTCAGTCCCATCTCCATGGCAGAGCAGCCCCCCATGTGGCAGTCAGGTGTGTGCCGACATGTGACTGTCTTCTGGCCCCCCTTGGTCTGGGGGCCCTGAGACTGGGGACCCTGTTCACTTGACCCATTACTGAGTGCCTGGCACACAGCAGCAGAAGCTCTGTTAAATGCTGTGGAGCAAATGAGCCTGGTTCCAAGAAAGAAAAACTTGAAAATAGAAACCCACACTTGTTAATGAAGACTTCATGTCGCTCACATAAGGGCCTGCTCCCCCGACGGGAAGTCGGACTGAGCTGGGGTCCACTTTGATCTCCAGTGGGGCAGAAACAGTGAGGGCTGTGGGACCCAGGGGCAGCAAGGAATCCTGGGGGTTATTTACTTCTTTGCCCACAATCCACCTAGTGAATTAGCTCAGGGCCAAGACTCCTCGGTTCTCCCAAGACCCCAGGTGGTGCTTCTGTGAGGAGAGCCAGTAGGGCATATCATGATATTCAGCGAACGCACCACCGTTACCTGAGATGCGACTTTGGGGGGTGTCCAAAGAAGTGAAATAAACAGCAAACTAGGAAGTCCAAGAGTCATACCCACAAGATGACTTTCTCTTCTGCAGGTTCTTCACCCCTAAATGGGCAACATTACCATCTTTCTCCCACCTTACCCCCAACTTGGAATACGATCTGGCAAATTTTGTATTGTTGCTTTATTCAGGAATTTTCTTACATTATCACTTTCCATGTTTATTTAGCATCTACTATGTGGCAGGCACTGAGCTGCGTTCTATGGCGAAAAGAACAGGGAAAGGCAGATTGGCCATCTCTAAGAAGCTTATCATTGGTACGAGGAAGTGGAGGACTGAAGTTATTTGTTTGTATTTAACAAATATTCATTAAGCATCTATTAAACACCAGATGCAACAACAAAGTAGGTTAAATGAACTATTAAGCTCATAATCCAGTGAAAATGATAAGCAAATATGCAAATAGTTGTAATGCATTATAAGCAGCACAGCACAGTGGGAATAAATGGGTATTAGGCACAAAACTATGCTTTAAGGCATGGAGGTCAGGGAAGCCTCCATAATATGAGTTTTTAGTTGAACTTTGAAAAATGAGTAGGAAAAAGTGGGGGGCAGGGGAAGCAGATGGAGAATTTGGAAGGGGGGGTCTTGTGGACCATGTGTACAAACTGGGTAAGGGCCCAGGCCTAAAATGCTATTGTTTAGAGAACGGCAACTGTGCATGGGCTCAGGGAGAACCTGGCAGAAAGCAGGGAAGGGGGTGCCAAGTTAAAAATGAAATTGGTACTACGCCCCATAAGCAGCGGGAGCCATGGAAGGCTCTCGAGCCAAGACTGTAACCACCATGCTCAGGTTGAATCTCTGACCGTGAAAGAAGAATTAAAGGATAGGATGGCTGAAAACCAAAGCTCAAATTCCAATGTTTCAACTCCCATTTAAGTGTTCTTTCTGTCACACAAATCAAGCAGGACAAAGCTGAAAAGGAAGCCACCACGCTTTGACCCCTGGAGGGTAGCTGGGACCTTCCAAAGGAGGCGAGTCTGTGAGCACAGCTAAGTGAGAAGCAACGCGTGTCCCCATACAGTGGCCCCTCGAGGGCAAGGGCTGTGCCGTGCCGATCTGTGTACCACAAGGGTCTTGCCCAGGCAGGGGAGCTCCCGGCGAGGATCCTGCTGGCAGCTCTCAGAGAACGAGCAAAGGCTGGCCGATCTGGAGCAGGTGCGTGGGCAGGGTGAGGTGTCCTCCACTGCGTTGGCCTTTCATGTGGGGAAGCCAAGATCTCCTCCTCAGCCCCATCTGCACAATAACACTTTGCAACTTTCAAAGCACCATCCCACGTTTTCTCACATGTCATGGGCTCGTGAAGCAGAAGTTGATGGGGAAGTCCTGCTGAAATGACTAAACACTGTCGAGTGCACGGGAGAGAGAGCCCAGGGCTAGACACTAAATAAAGCAAAATGACATCACAGCAGCTCAAGAAAGAAAAGACCATTCATGGCTGACAGGTGTGTGACATTTGCAACTTAGAGCTTTATTAACAACCACTGGGCCCAAGCATTCCTACTTGTCTGTCAAATAAAAATCTAACAACAAATGAATTCCACAAGTCTTCTAAAATATGCACGTGATCAGTAGTAGTTAAGATAATCAGGATTTATATTTTATACTTAGTCCTATGTCTGAATTGAAAAAGATTTCCATGTCACTGTTGCATGCACTGTGGGCTCTACTATTTTTTGGAGCTGCTATGCAACAGAAGTGGTGAGTGCTGAAATAATATCTGCAATAATGCTAAATACAGTGTCACTAGGCATTCATTCAAAGCCAAGCACTATTAAAGTATTTAATACTTTGGTCAAAAAATTACAATGTAACTGAAGTCCTGTAAATATATTATAATGAACGTAAATTTTCAATATAATTTAATTTTAAGGGTTAGCTGTATGTTTACTAGAGTGTTTTAAAAGCAAAACCATCTGATGGCATAAGCTTGGGTCATGCAAAAGCAAGTTGGTAAAATATTGTAAAATATTATAGGGAAGAATTTGGTCTCAGCTCTGGCCATGCTAGTACCTAACTGATAATTGGTCTTCTGGTTTTTTGGTGTATAGTGTTTTGATATAAACAAAAAAGCACATCAGAAACTGGTTTTATTCCAAGGCAGTGGGGATACAGGTCCTCACAATAACAGGCCTCAAGGTTCCAGTCACATCCAAAGCCCCCAAAGAATCCCAGAGCTCCTTATTCAGACTGGGCATGCTCTGAGCTCCCTGGCAAGGGTCACTCTGACACCAAACCTGGGACTCCTCTTGTTCCAGAATCCCTGAGCTCGGCTCAGACAAAGCAAGCGGGAGTGTGTGTGTGTGTGTGTGTGTGTTCCTCTTTAACTCGGCTTCCTCAATCAATTGCAATATCCCTCCAAGGCCACATTAATGCCTTCCTGCCTCTAACATGGCTCTGTTCTACCTTGCCCAGTGTTCCACGCATGGCTTACCTGCATCCTTTACACAGGATGGGGTGCCTAGACTCCAGGACCCAACCCTAACAATCTTCCTCCTTTCTGCATCCTCTCCCGTTGCCCCGTGTGCCATGGGCTGACTCCCCAGCCTTCCAGGATGCAGACCCCTCCTCTCTCACCTCCTTCCACGGCCTCCTGGCTCTCCTTGGAGCATATGTCTCCTTCCTCCTGCCTTGTCTCTGCCGCCCTCCCCCCGTCAGTGACAATGGTGGATGTGTGTAGCCTTCCTTTCCAATACCAGTGCTACTTCTCGGTTTCTAAGTGGCCTCTCCCAGGGCCATCCCTGTGAAGGACACATCAGAGTGTTTCTACATCATTCCCAGCTTGGCCACAACCAGAGCTCGCCCAAGCCTAACGGGGCGCCCACTCCCCCTAGCTAATCGTGACCTTTCCAAGGCCCACCACTCCCTGGGGACCATTGTTGTCCCCCAGTAACCTCCAAACTTCTGATCTTTGTTCTCATCTTCAATTACTCAACCCCCATATACATGTGGCAGCCCTTTAATTCCCTTCTGGCTACACTGCCTACTTCTTCTCCCTGGAACCCACAGCCAATGCTAGACCCTGCCCTGTTCATGACGCCGTATGTCTCATACCAACACCAGTATTTAGCCTGCACAGACAGGGCCAGCTATGGCGTTGCTCATGACCAGCGTCCACTCTCTTTTCGATTTGTCGCTGCCCGTGCCAAGCTTTCCCCCTGCAAATTCCGCAAATGTCTGTCATTCTCCTAAACCTACCTCTTTCTCACAGAACTTTCCCTCAGGCAGAGAGGGGGAGCTCACCCCCACCCCATAGGTGACAGGACCAGCACGGCGCTCCCGCTTTAGGAACTCCTAAGACAGTCTACCTTGTTGGGGGGTCCTGGGTGCCTGAGCTGTAAGTTTATGTTGAGTAGGAGCATCCCTAGGCACCGCAGAAACCCAAATCCACATGCAGGACCCTGCCGTGGGAGAGGCCTTGCAGAGACTCAGTCTGCAAAGAAAGAGAACGCGACCAACATGGCGGAGAGGTGGGAGAACAGCGCCGGCGCGTGAGGAGCTACTGCCGGCTTTGCAGTCCCCCTGGTGTCGGCTCTTCTTCTTCCTTCAGTTGGGCTCCCTGAGAGTCCCCTGGCACCCTACAACAAATCCCACTTTGCTTAAGCTAAATAGGTCTTTGTCTCTTGCCACCAAGCCATCCTTGACTAAGACACCTTTGAACACAGCTGCCGGATGGCTCCTACCACCCACTTTTTCATTCTTTTCTTCTGCTGGAATCTGTTTGTCCGTTTCTATTGAGACAGTCACACAGCACACAGAGCTTTATTTTTCACTTGAACAAATGCTGCCTGGCTTTGTCCCAAAGAGAACAAGCGGTAACCCCATGACTTAATCACACAACAGGTGAGCCGGACTGTGCCAACATTTACACCAACATGTCTCAGGCCCGCTGGAGTTATCTGCCTGCTAGAGTTTCCCAACAACAGTCCTGACCCCTCGGATTAACTGCGGAGCATCCAGAAGTCTGCGGCACCCAGAGCCCACAGCAGCAGGGGCATCCCGCCTGCCATGGCAGAGCTGTGCGTAGAGAGAAGGGTCAGAGGGTAAAATGTGTTCAAGTGAACATTCTTCATCTCAAACCACTTAGAACTTCAGCAATGAGATTAATGGTCTCCATGGCAACTGATAAGCCCAGGAGCAGAAGGAAGACTGTAGCTTTTTCAAAACTCCTTAAGACAAGGGTACCTAACCCTCTAAAACACCTCATTCTGCCACAGGCCACCTTTCTCCTTTTGGCTTTGGTTAAAAGTAAACTTTCTTTTGCATATTTTATGACTTTGTCTAGAACATTCTCTCCCGAGGAAAATCCACTTTTTTTTCTCTTGGGGGTTTTCTGATTCTACACTACCCTACTGTTGATAAAGATAAGATGATTTTGCTCATTCTGTCTTCCTCTTCCTCTCGCTGCTCCCCACCCTTCTCCAGCCCACATCCCTTCACTCACTTTCAGATGAGACACTGAATACCCCACAGCTTGCGGGTGTGACTCTGTCCCTTTAGGAACGCTTCCAAGTGAAAAGGACGTGCCGGCAAGTATTCCGTTCTAACATGTGGCAGGTACTTATCCCCTTTGGACAACACACACAGCTCTGAGAACCCCAGATCCTGTTACACAGTGACATCCACTGTGTGTATTTCCCTGTAGCCTGTCCTTGGAGGGGCCACTATTTGGAATAAAGACTGGTCCTCCAATTTAGAAAAAGCAAAAACATGTTCTTTTTATTTGTATTGCTTTATTTTGGGGTGGATTCCAAAAGCAGTAGTGACTACATGTTAGGTATAGCTCTTACAGCACATGTTTTCACAACTGAATAAGAAATAAAGTGACACTGATAGGGAATGTGATTTGCAGTCTGCATATTGTCTTAGTTCGTTTTGTGCTGCTATAACAAAGATATCTGAGACTGAGTAATTTATGATAAACAGAAATGTATTGGTTCATGGTTCTGGAGGCGAGGAAGTCCAAGATTGAGGGGCTGGCATCTATCCAGGGCCTTCTTGCATCATCCCATGGAGGTCCAAAGAGAATATGGGGGCATGTGAACTCATCCTTTTTGTAAAGAACCCACTCCCTGGATAATGAACCCACTCCTGAGATAACGGCATGAATCCCTTCATGAGGCTGGTGCCCCCATGATCCAACACCTCCCATTAGGCCCCACCTCTCAACACCACCATATTGGGGAACAAGTTTCTAACACATGACCTCTAGGGGACACATTCAAACCACAGCACTTATCATGATTGGTTTTAACATGATCACAATCAGGTCCTGGCGCTGTGCAAAGGAAAGGCGGAATGTGTTCATAGGCACACTCAGTTGAAGTGGCCCATGGGCTGGACACCTTCTTGCTCCTCTGCTTTTCATTTGGTGACCATGAGTTGTGCTACAATTCATTTTCCTGATTTATAGATACATGGATTTTATTTTCCATCTTATATGTCTAGGCCATCTAGGCCATCTTCTGTGATGTTTAGGGTTGTTTTTGTCAGTTTTGATTAAATAGTTCACAGTTTTAACTTTTCAATAACAAAATATATCTATGAAATACCTTTATAATTGAAATGCCTGTAAGAAAAACAATTTAATTATGGGGAGTGTGAAAGTTTCTGACTTTTTTTAAACATTGAAATAATTATTTTTAATTCAGTTTTTAATAACCGAAGATTTCTTAGGAATGTAACTACGTGGCTTATTACAAAACACATTGTACCATGAAGTCTCAGTTAACCAGAATGGCGTTTTCTGGTTGAGAAGCATCGGATGTACTGTATGCACAGAGGACTGGGCTAGGAGTCAGGACGCCTGACAGTCTATCTGGGTAGCGCTGCTGGGTGGAAACAGTCCTTGCAGGGACTGTTCCTTTTGTTCTAACTCTCTGTACACCAAGTCACGACCTGTCCATCTCTTCGGTACAGTACACCAAGACCAGTCCATTAGGAGGAAGGGCCTGGGGCAAATGATTGGCCCTGATTTTTAAGCTGTGCTCCTTTAGTGGAAAATAATTAATTTTATGAACGTAGATAGTCCCAGTTTCTTGTTAGCAAAAATATTAGTTTTTTAAAGGGTGCACCCCAGGATTGGATTTAGGGGAGGGGTTGGGGTGGCAGGGGTATATGCAGAAAGAAAATATAAGGAGGCTGTTGTAAAAATTCAGAGGTGATAGTGGCTTGGACCAGTGCACTGAAGATGGAGAGAAGTATACAAATTAATTGAATTCTGATTAGTTGGATTACAATTCATTGAGATTTTCATGTAGATTAGTTTATAAACCTTATTTGGGCTCCAGCACACCTTTCCTTCACGTGCTTAGGACTGGATTTTAACCACTGTGATAAAAGAGGGAGAGGACAACTATTGCATCAGTCAGGGAGGCTAGTTTGTAAACATAACAACAACCCATCACCTCCGTGAACTAAATAGCAGGTTTATTTTTCTGTCCCTCTTCACCGAACCCAGGTTGGCCCATCACAGTCACTCAGGAGCCCAGGTTGACAGAGGTTCCATCTAGGGGCATGCTTCCACAGTCACTACCACAACAGGAGGGAAGCTCGGAGGATTAGGGCACTTCTGTTCACACTTAATTGGCAAAGCAATTAAATGGGTTTTTTTCCAATCAGTTTGGTAAGCATGAGTCAGACCCCTAGATAACATTTAACTGTGAAATCCAGTTTCAGAACCTGAGAATTCAACGGTTCCGTTGAGGAAATGCCCCCAGGAAGGCTCTGCCTGAAATAGACAACGCATCTATTTTCTTACCTTCCATTCCACATATGCATATAGGTGTACATGTATAGATATGCGTAGGAGTACATATAAAAGCCATGGAAGATTGAGTTAAAATGTTTATGGGCCCTGGCTGCACCCTGTAGGAGAGTTTTCTGAAGAAACGCTTCACAGAGGCAGAGTTGAACAAAAAGAAACATGAGCTTTGAAGTCAGATAGACTTGCCTGTTGCTATCTCTGTGACTAGCCAAGATAAATTACTTAGCCTGAAAGTCTTAGCATCCTCATACCTAAAAAGGATGCAATATCTACCTGGTGGCTATTGTAAGATAAAATGCCTAGTACGTAATAAGTAATCAACACATGGTAGTTGCCATTTATTTTTTGTTAGTTTAAAAAAAATGTTTATTTGCCTTGTCTTGTAAAAAGTAGCATATGTAATTGACATTTCTGATTACATGGATACTGGTTAATGAACATTTTCCTACAGTTTTGTTAAAAAATGTACATTAGCATTCAAGAATACCTTCTCTGATTTCTTTTTTTTTTTTTTATTTTTATTTCCGGGATGCAGTCAGCTGCAGCCTCTGGCACCGCCCCTTCTCTGATTTCTTTACGTTGGAATATGGCTCCGGCTGCATCTTAACCAGAGTTACTGATTCTGTTGCACTGTTGAGAATAGCATTCTACTCTCATCAGCCAAACCTTGGAATCAAGACAAAAGTTTGGGCTTCAGGAGCTATTTATATACTACACTAAAAGATTTTACTTTGAGGCTGGGCATGGTGGCTCACACCTGTAATCTTAGCATTTTAGGAGGCCGAGGTGGGAAGATCACTTGAGCTCAGGAGTTCAAGACCAACCTGAGAAGAGTGAGACCCCATCTCCACTAGAAATAGGAAAATTAGCTGGGCATGGTGGCACACGCCTGTAGTCCCAACTACTCCAGAGGCTGAGGCAGGAGGATCGCTTTAGCCCGGGAGTTTGAGGTTGTAGTGAGCTATGATGCCAGGGCTACCCCGGGCAACAGAGTGAGACTCTGACTCAACTATATATATATATATATATGTATATATGTATATATATATATATATGTTACTTTGGAAACTGAATGAAGATTTTAACAGATCTTAAAATCATTCAGCAATGTACAGATTTACTGCTTGAAACTGTCTAAGATGTTAAAAGATCTTGCATCCTGTCGTACTAGCAACTAATATTTTCATTTGATTTCAATTAGTCTTTTTAAAGTGTCAACTGCCATTCATTCAATGGTGCAAGCTGTCCCTTGAGGCCCTGATCACCTCCTTCCCCCAAAATTTCAATCGCCCATTCCAATTTCAATCAGTCCACCACCTTGCGGGTGACAAGGTATACGATAAGTCTGTTGCGTGCGATTCTCCACAGCACATCGTTATACCTCGGCTGCTGGAAAATGGATTCCTTGATCAGATGAAGATACGTAAGGAGCAGGTCCAAGTTAAAATAATGCTCTCTGCTCTAGGCCTCTCCTAGTGTTTGCTTCAGTTCCTAGGTATGCAAGTGTAAATCTAGAATGAGATCTACCCATCCCAGGCAAGACCCATGGGTATCTGCCTGGAGCTATGTGTGATGGGCCGATACCATCCACCTGCCAGCCTGGGCGTTCTCGGGAGGTGGCCACAGCTGATTTTAGTTTCTGAAGATTTTGTTCTTGACAAACAGAGCAAGCATTAGTCACATTTTTAGTTTGCAAGAGAGCAGGAAATATCTTTTTTCTGCCCTCAAGTACTACATTTATGAATACATTTATCTTTATTTCCATCCAAAAATTCATATTCTATTAAATAGGAAATGTAATAATTGGAAAAAATTCAAAGTTCTCTGGCCATAACATTTATGAGCTCAAATGTCATGTGAGTACGTGGAAATTTTGAGTGAGTGCACATCAGTGACATCCGAACTACACCTAATAGAACGGCCAGAATGGCCAGAGAGAGAAAAGTGACACGATGCTTTATTTCAGGCCCTAGTGGTTCCCAACTGGCCCAGTCCAGCCACTCGTTTCACCTGAGTTGGTTTTTTGTTTTTGTTTTTTTTTTTGAGACAGTCTCGCTCTGTTGCCCGGGCTACAGTGAGTGCCGTGGCGTCAGCCTCGCTCACAGCAACCTGAAACTCCTGGGCTCAGGCAATCCTTCTGCCTCAGCCTCCCAGGTAGCTGGGACTACAGGTATGCACCACCATGCCCGGCTAATATTTTCTATATATTTTTAGTTGGCCAATTAATTTCTCTCTATTTTTAGTAGAGACGGGGTCTCATTCTTCCTCAGGCTGGTTTCGAACTCCTGACCTTGAGCAATCCACCCTCCTCGGCCTCCCAGAGTGCCAGGATTACAGGCGTGAGCCACCGCGCCCAGCCTTCACCTGACATTTTTGATAAGGGCTGCCAGTGTTGTCTGTTGGTTTTAGGAAGTTTTCTTTGGCTGATCAAAAGTTTTGCAGGTGTGATACAAAGTCCTGTTCCCTTTGCATTCTTTTTGGTCCCCTGGGAGGAGCTAAGAAAGATACTGAAGATAAAAGGCACGTGCACTAATCTAGCGGAGCGGTACCCTGTGTCCATGTGCCAGATTAAATCTGTGCATTTGTCAGAGATGGGAGAAGGGCTCTCAGGTCATCTGCTCTCTTAAAAGTATGAAAGAAATGTGGTTGGCGCACCATGGGGGGCAGCCCCTCTGGCAGGGGCGAGGCTCAGAATCTCAGCAATAGGGCTGCGGCTTCTTCACCTCCTGCTAGCAGTCCGGGCTGTGTCCCTGTAAACCCAGGCTACTAAACCCAGCAAGCCTCTATGTGGCATATATATTGAAGTGTCCCAGTTATTGTCCCCCTACTACACAGACACAATTATATAATGAGAAAAGTGAAATATTTTTGAGACCAGTAGCACCCTGAAAGATTCGATCATGAGGAAAGACGTGTCTATCTTTAATTTTCACCTGTCTGATCTGTCAATAGACACAGACCGGCTTAAACAATTGAGTGTGGCATTGCTTCCTCCCTAGACAACCCTCCAAAGACATTTCACCTCTCTGATCCTCAGATTCATCACCTGTAAGGCCAGGTGAGTATGTGAGACCCACCCTGCTCACTGCATAGGGATGTCGTGAGCATCAGATCAAATGCAAGTGAGAGCAAACGGGCTCAAAAACTGCCAAACTGCCCAAGTGTTGGCTGGCAAGCTTCACACGTGCCATCAGCTGCAGGTGACTTTTTCCCTAAATTTGCTACACTTTTTTTTCTACTTGGGGGTGCGATGATGTTTTGATGCAGCAAAGAGACAAGATTACAGAATGGGTGCCTCAAGTTTCCTTCATTAGGGCTCCACCTGTCCCAGAGCCTGGAAACTCTGCCTTTGGAAGCTTTCGGAGCCAAGTGCAATTGAGTACCCTGCCTGCCCTCTTCTCTTTCTCCTTGCGACCAGCACACTTAGAGAAAGCATCAGGACCACAGCCCTTACCTGGACTCTGCCCTTCCTTCCCCTCTGCTTTGTCTGCATGGGGACCTAAATGGCGAATCTGGATCTCTCACATGGGCTTTGGACAGGTGGTCCGCAGCCGAGGAAGACAGCCAGGAGGAGGTAAGGAAGGGGAACACTGCCAAAATCTCCAAAGCAGAACTGGGGAAGATTCCCCATGTCCCCTTCCCTCCTCAGCCCCCAGATGGTTGTAGGTGATCTCCCTGTCCTTGGGGGCAGTCTGGATTCTGCGTCACCCATGAGGTATGCCCGTGTGATTTGGGGGCAAGGGCAGGGAACAAACGGCATAGACAACCTCCCCTCTCATCTGTCCTCAGTTTAACCTCCAGCACCCCTGAAGGATCAACAGCCACGACCTCCTGGCCAGGAGGAAAGTGAGCGCATTTGAGCCCTGCAGCTCCTTAGCCCAGAAGAGAGAAATACAGGTGTTCTCTCCTCCCTTGTCTTTTGGGTTTCTCGGGACATATAAAATAGGATTCAGACATGTGTGCCTTGCTGTACAATGTGGATTACTCACCTCTGGCCAAGAACTGGTGTTCATTCCTCAATGTTAAGCCTGGATGGAGGAATCGACCCAGACTTCTAAAACATCAGCCCTTAGAAGGAATAAAGCTTTGCACAGGGAACCGTGACACAGAAGATGGGTCCCTGCCCAGAAGAGCTTACAGACTAATACATATATGAGCAGAGGCAAAACAGGTTTTTCCCATACGGCATGTTGTTGAGATCTTGCTCTTAATGGTATAAATCTTTGTAAATCCTCCAGATTGAAAGATGAATTTAGGAAACCTGGTGTGTATAGCAGGAGGCATTTCAGGCTGCCTGTGGATAATGTGACAAGCCCAGAGACTCATGGCTGGAGTAACCAAGTGGAAGGTCCTGCCAGGAGGGGCAGGTGCCACTACTGTTGAAGCCTGTCCCTCTAGACTGTCCTATCTGGTAGCCACTAAGCCCAAGCAGCCGCCCAGCCCACAGCCCACCTCCACACATCTGTCTTTCCTTCCCAGGAAGAGCATGCGGATGCTAGTCTGACTGCTGAGACGGAGCTTGACTTGCGTTCCTCCTGCTTCACACCAACCCAGGCACACACAGCCCATGCTCAATATTTACTGCATGAACAAAGAAATTAACCAGTGTACGTGCAGAAAACAGACCCTAAAAGAATTTTCATTACAGGATAAATGTGAGAGGCGTCCTTGGTCACTTTTATAAATGAGTGTCTTCATTGTATCACACGGAAATATGTGATCACTGAGCCATCACTGATCTCCTTCAAGCTGGGAGGAATCTTAGCCGTCGGCTAGCCTGGCCATTTCCTTTTACACCCGAGAAATGTGACTGAGTCTACCAAGGGCAGAATACCTTAACTACTTGCTAAAATAGGACCTTAGTAACCTGAAGACAAATAATTTCCACAGGGTAACATAAAGACCCAAAAATCTGGCTAGACCTGATGGTCTTCATTGATAGATCTTTTTAAATCTTTATGTTGTAAATCTCTATTTCCTTGTAAATTCTACAAGGTTTGGGTGCGAAACCGATCTTAGATTTTTTTCAGATTATTGAGATATACCTACCACCTGGCAATTCTTTTAGACTTAAGAACATATAATAGCTGAGGAGCCAGTATACATATGCAAGACCTCCAGCAGGTACTCTAGAGGGACGCCAAGGTGAGTTTAATATCCCTGCCCCAAGAGGTTCCCGGTGTCCTGCGTGGCCAGACAAACCCGTACAAATGGTCGTGACACAGGGTAGACCACAGCACCTGCTGTAGTTGAGAAACAAGGTTGAGGTGGGAAATGAACTGGAAAAGCTTGGGCCCGGCTGATGGCAAGGGAAGGATGTAACCAGGCCTGGGAAGGTGGTGGCGACTCAACAGGTACAAGGACGAAAGCAAAGGCACGTCCCACGAAGGGATCAGCATTGGCTACAGCAAGGATAGAGGGGGTTGTGTGGGTTTTTTTGCACTAACTATATGTCGGGCACTTCAAAGGTATAACCCCATTTTATACTCACAACAATCCAATAAGTTAGGTAGCATTGCTTCCATTTTTCAGAGGAGTAAACGGAACCTTGGAAAGATTAATAATGTACCTAGTGAGGGTCGCGATTCTGTAACATATGGGGGCAAAGCCAGGGTTTAGACCATGCGAGGCCGACTCCAACACCAGTGCTGCTTCCACTTCCGGGGCTGCCTCCCAGGGAGGGGCAGACAGCAAGGCATATTTTAGGGATGTTAGCTCAGCGTGGCTAGTTATGGGGACAGGGGCACTCGGATAGCCATGGGTTGAGAGAATGAGGAAGGTGATAGAGAACGAAAGAAGGCAGGGAAGAGGAAGACAGAGTATGTATGGGCTTTGCATTGAGCATTTTGTGAGATAAGGAAATTGAGAAAGTCTCAGGATTCAGGGCTCAGAGGAAAGGGAGGCTGAGGATGAGACGAGGTGACAATGTAGCCGGACTGCAGAGGAAGACACGAGCGATGTCAGCACGGGGAGGCGGGGCTTTCTCAGCCGATCCCGTGAAGACGTCTGTTCCAAGAGCAGTGAGCAGGGTCAGTTGGGGCTTGAGCAGGGTAGAAAGATGTGGCGCAGCTGTCGCCGGAACCCGATAGGGAGCTAAAAATGGAGCCCAAGGAAGATGCCGAGGGCACCCGGAGAGCCGGCAGGGCCCAGCAGGGGTCCAGTTACTTTCAGGGCACAAATCTCCTCAAGAGAATTCAGTAGCTTGGGATCAGGAGCGGAGGAAAGGATCCAGGGAGACCCCCTTACCAGAGGGTAAAGGGAGGGCAGGTGCTTCGGAGGACTCTGCCAAATAGGCTCACCACCGAGGGGCACAGATACAGCCAGGCCGGGTCCCAGGTGCCAAAACCCAGGCAGGGGCTCCAGGGGCTGTAATGAAGGTAAAGAAGAGGCTTGGCAGGAATGACAGAGTGGGACGAATGGAAGGACAAGGGGCTGAGGCCACGGAGGGTGTCTCAGAGAGGGACATCTGGAAAGTGGATCCTCCTGCAGGGCGATAAGATACAGGGTGTGGCTGGGTGCTGAGTGGCAGAGACGCTGAGGTGGAGGACACAGGGTGAAGAGGTCAAGGAAGTGAGAAGTAGGGTGGGGGACACAGCCCAGCAGGCCTCACTGGGGAAGATGGGGCGGGACAGCTGTCAACCGGGACCAGCCATCAGGCCAGAGACAGGCTGGGAGCGGGCTGGGCAAGCCCCTTGAGGGCACAGAGAGGCTGAGTTGACAGATAGGAGGAGGCTGGGCTTGATTTCTAGTGAAGTGGTGTCACAACTAGCACTGCCCTTGCCCCACCCCAGAAAGAAAAGGCCAGTAGCTTAGCTTGGTGGCATTCTCCCAGTGGAGGGGAAGCACTGGGCGGCCACGCGGCTGGGGGGAGCGGGGAATACGGAGCGCGCAGGAGGCTCCAAGTGCAGGAGGGAAGCTGCAAGGCCAAGGCCTTCAGACTTAAGAACTTCCAAGGCCTTCTCTAGCCGTGCCTTGCACGCACTGACACTACTAAATCTTAGCCATTATAAGTGTCTTCTTGGACCTCACGCCTTAGACAGAGCCAACCCACCCATCTATCCTATGTCCAAAACTCAACAAAAAAAGGGCCTCTGGGCATCCTGACCTCTGCTCACAGCACGGGACCTGGACCCACCCCAAGCCTTCAGCCCCAGGCTCACCCCTTTGGCTTGAGAACAGGCTTAACCCCCCCTGGTTTGACCTTGTTCCTCTCTTGGACACAGTTTTAGACTCACCAACGGCCTCCACCACCAACCCCTGCTGGCCTTTGCATGCTTCAAGAGAGCATTTGGTAGTGCTTAGTATTTTTACGTGCAAGGCATGGCTAGAGAAGGCCTTGGGAGTCTTTCAGTTTCATTCTGATTCCTTCTATAACTTTTCCACCCGAAACCGACCCACTGCTGCATGAATACCCCAGAACCTAAGCACTCACTCCCCATGACACCACCCCTCTGCTGAATGAATGGCTCTGTTGGAAACTTCCCACTCTTTCGTCCTCATTTTTTCCTTCACAGTCATGCAGAAAAACCTCATTCCCCTCCCAGCCGTCAGAGCTCGACGCAGCCTCCTCCTTTCCAGGAGAAACGTTTACGCCTCTTCTCATGAGACACGTGCTTGGGTCCCTTCACCGTCCTGCCGTTCCGCTTGTTGAGGTCCCTCTTAAGATGTGCTCCCTGGCAAATGCTTGGAGTGCTGACTGTGCCAGCCATTTAATTCATTTAATCCTCACACTAATGCCATGCGCTACTGGTGCCTTTATGATTCCCATTTTCTAGATGAGGAAACTGAGGCAGTGAGTGGGAAATAACTGGCCCAAGGCTGGTACCAGCAATAGAGTGGAGAGTCTGGCCTAGGCAATCTGGATGTGTTTACAACCCCCATGCCAGCTCTTAAGCTTGGCCGCCACTGGACTCACTCCTGGAAGTTCTAATAACTGCCGAGCCTGGGACTCACCTCTAGAGATTCTGATTTTATTGTGCCATTGTCATCTGGGCATCCAAACTTTTAAAAGATGTCCAGGTGCTACAAATGGATAGCCAAGAATGAGAACAAGCTGTCTCTGCTGTCAAGCTACCACACCCCCAGGGCAGTCTGGCTGGTGCAGTGTAGAGTTGGATTAGAGGGGAGCGATGGAAATTTCCAAGTTTTCCTAGGAGGATAACACGGGGACAAGCTCAGACATGGGTGACAAGAGACAGCCTTGCAGGAAGGCTAAGTAAACAGTCACTCAGGTGGTGAGAGTTAGAGACACCGAGAGACCCTCATTCTCAAAATAGAAAAAGAAGACACAAAAAAACCTCTCTGAATTCACAGGACAGTTGGCTTCAAGGGCTTCCTCTGGAAAGAACTTCTCCGATCACAAAGCCCACCTTGGGCACAGAGCCATGGTTTCCTCAAGTTAGCAGCTGCCTCTGTCCAGGCACCAGCAGCACAACTTCCTGATCTCCTTTCAAAGGCTAGAGGTGGATGGAGCAGGGGGCCAGTGCTTCCCATCCCACACTCTCCTCTTTCCTGATTTTGTGAATTGAAACAAGAAAGCACAGGGCTGCTTTCCTGGAAAGGACAGGGCCTCTCAGCTCCCGGCAGAATGCTCTCTCCAGCCCCGCCTTCGAAGGGCTCAAGGGACACTGCCAATCACTCTGGTATCTGAACTTGAGCTGTCCTATTGCACCACTGTTTGCTTTCTTGTCTCTCTGCTGATATTTTCTGCCTAAACTCAGGTTATTGCTTTTAAAGCATGAGGGTGTTTCATCAGTTAAAGAGAAGCCACCAGATATTCTCTGGTTCTTGCTGGATACTTCTGTATCTTTCAGTTCCTTGAACTTGCTCTTAGCAGTCTGGGCTACAGTGCCAGGGCACAGAATGAGGTCCTGACCTTGAGCTGCTCCCTGGGGCACCATAGCCCTTTTCCTTCCTTTCTTCTTCCCTCCCCTGCCCAAAGCCAGCCCCACAAACCCAGACAGCCATGGCAACCTGAGTGTGAATAAAAGAGAAACTACCCTTACCCCAAGGCCTATTAATTCTTAATGCAAACATCTGAATGCAAATTGACTTCACTTTTGTTTTATTCCCTTCCCTCGGTGCCCCTCTGATGTGGAAGCCTTTCAGCCAAGACAGCAGTGGTCCTTCCATCTGCTGGAAACAGTAGTTGAGGCGGAGGTTCCTATCACCAAGGAGAGAAGCACAAACACAGGACTGCACCTAGCCAGAGCAAACCCTACAGTTCCAAACTCAATATTTCCTGAACATTTCCAAATGAGAGTGTATCTCAGGGACATTCATTCTCTGCAGAGGTCAGAGTGACTTGCACAACCTGTGGGAGGCATTTTGCAAATAGGGATAGAATACCAGTAGCCTGGAAGCCCTGGAAAATAATCTCCTCCTAACCCTGTAAATCGTCTCTCTTTCTACCGCTAAGACAAGGCGAATGGTTCAGCACCAGCTATGTTCCCATCCCTCCACCGTCCATGCACGGAGCTATTTCCTGGTCTGTGTTGCAAGAATGAGGTGCAGTGGGTTAAAAAGGAAGTTGAGGGGTACTAAATTTTAAAGGGAGAACAAGAAAGGCAATGTTGATATAAAAATATTTAATTGCTTGGGATGCCAAAGGGTTAGGTAGGTGCTTGAGGAATAAGGAGATCGATAACACTGTGTCTGTAGGGTATAGGGTAAAAAAAAGAGAAAGAAGAAGAAAATTGAACAGACCTGTTTAATAAATTAAACTCATTTACTAATGAGTTACTTACATTTCTGATAAGAATGTGAGGCTAGCACAGAGTTTGTTCAGAGTAAGGGTGTTGTAAATAGAGGTGCCAGCCAGTAGCTATGTTTTTGCAGGGAGGAGAATGATGACTAAGAAACGGTTTCAGGAAACGTCTGCTTACAGTTGGATGCATGTCATTTTTTGCCTCTCTGAACCTGAGCACGCATGCACACACACACACAAACATTTGGGAGCTGTGACAGGTATGTATACATATAAACAACACAAGGAACTAGGGCCAGAGAACAAGTCTGTTAACATAGTGGTTCTGAAACCCTCATAAAGCATCTGTGAGGACAAAGATGCCATAATTATTCTTCGGGAATTGCTTTCTAGAATTACGGGGAACATGTATAGCTCAGAGCAAGGAGTTAAAAAGACCCAAACAGGCTAAATGGTATACCCAAGGTCACACAGCAAGTCAGGGATGCAGCCATGGAGAGAGTCCCTGAGGACTCCCCATCCCCACCTGGCCCCTCTGCTCAGTATTCAGATGTGTCCACCTGTCATGATGGCAGGCGTTCCTAAGGAGGTGGTGATGACCCACTGAGGTGACCTTGGAATCACCATGGAGGGCATAACTCTCAACTGTCCCTCAGAGCAGTTCAACAGCGATATCAGGCAAGGAGAAGAAAACAGGGTACAGAGGGATAAAGCAGGGAGAAGACAAAAATGGGGCAGAGTGGCATTATTCTCAGATTCTCAGATCACTGTGTGTTCTTTTTTTTTTTTTTTTAGAGACTGGGGGTTCTCACTCTGTCACCCAGGCTGGAGTGCAGTGGTGCTATCAAAGCTCACTGCAGCCTCAAACTCCTGGGCTCAAACAATCCTCCCACTTCAGCCTCCAAGTAGCTAGGACTACAGGTACACACCACCACACCTGGCTAATTTTTTTGCAGAGACGGGGTCTTACTATATTGCTCAGGCTGGTCTCAAACTCCTGGCCTCAAATAATCCTCCTATCTTGACCCCCCAAATTGCTGGGATTATAGGGGTGAGCCATCGTGTCCAGCCTTCATTCTTGATACTTGTTTAATGGAAAGTGAGAGAGAAAATAAAAGCCAGAACACCTTGACTCTAACCACAGTAGAAATATTTTCTTTGCTGACATGTGTAAAATAAGTGTGTTTCAGTGGAAACAAAATAACTTCTGAAACAGGAAGACGTATAATGGTATCAATGAGAACGGATGATATTTCCTTCTATTAAGAGGCTCATTATACCACAAGACCTGACTAAAGTGCTGACTCAAGCTTTAAGAACCATGGAAATAACAAATAAGGCCTTTTACGAGGGCCCGTTTCCCCATGGTTTTAGTGAGTCACACTAGGTCACTAGATATTTGGATTTCTATGTTATCAAAACTTTGTATCTCTCCTCCATAGGATAGCTAAAAGGAATTCATGAAGTTGGAAGGATTCATGGGGAATTTTAAGTTTCTCACGTGAAAATAATGCGAGAAATACAAGATGATTATAAAAATAACTGTGGCCAGGAGGGGAAAGGGCGGGAATCGTTAAGCAGTTTGAAAAAGCTTGTTGGACATGGTGATATTTATGTCAGGAACATTGAAGGTATTGTTTTGGGAATACAAACCCTAAAGAGTAAAATTCAACCAATTCTTTTTGAGTGGCAGGCCCAGGAAACTGGGCTGCTCTATGAGAGGCACACCAGAGTACTGAGGGGAGGCAGGCGCTGGTGCCAGAGGAGGCAGAGCTGGCACACTTACAAACAGCAGATACAAGGTTACAGGCCCAGGGAGCTCATCAGGGAGGGGGAGCCTCAGGCCCCACCAGACCCAGACAATCAGGATCCCAGGGGAGTCATATGCACACAAAAGTTTGAGAAACAGGCCAGGCGCGGTGGCTCACGCCTGTCATCCTAGCACTCTGGGAGGCCAAGGTGGGAGGATCGTTTGAGCTCAGGAGTTCGAGACCAGCCTCAGCAAGAGCGAGACCCCGTCTCTACTAAAAATAGAAAGAAATTAATTGGCCAACTAAAAATATATAGAAAAAAATTAGCCGGGCATGGTGGTGCGTGCCTGTAGTCCCAGCTACTCGGGAGGCTGAGGCAGGAGGATTGCTTGAGCCCAGGAGTTTGAGGTTGCTGTGAGGTAGGCTGACGCCACAGCACTCTAACCCCAGCCAGAGTGGGACTCTGTCTCAAAAAAAAAGTTTGAGAAACTTTGAAGACCCTTTGCTCTGTATCAGCAAATAAACTCCCTGAACCTGCCTGTCATGGTGTATTGGAAAAGGAGCTTCATATCCAACAAGAATATTGGGGGGTTGGGAGAATAGTTGGCAAAAGCCGAGTGGCGTTTCCCAATACAACTTCCTTAAGTAAGATGTCTCCCCCATTGTTATATTCTGCACAGTTCTAGCTATTTTAACCACTTTGCACTAATCTTTGTGATACATTCTATCAGAAGTTTGCTATTTTCTCCTAAATTATGGAATTCAACATTTGCCCAGTTTTTCTTTACTATTATGAACATACATGCCTTGAATCTCTTGCGATATAGGACACAGGTACACATGTTGACAAATTTATAATCAGTAGGATTTGCTTTTGTTATCCTGTGCCCCCATTTTGCCTGTGTTAGCAAAATCCACCGAGAATCTTTTTATGGCTGTATTGGGAATGACCGGTCCTGGCCACTTTGCTGGACTCCTTCGCTACCGGGGGAAGGGGCATTTCTAATTCTCCACTATCATAAATAGAGGTGTTGTGAATATTATTGTGCACGTTACTGATTTCCCCCCTTCAAGTTATTTCCTGGGGGCATGTTCCTCCAGAGAGACAAGGGACAGGGGTCTTGCATCAGCATGTGGGAGACATACACTTGCATAGTTGCTGGGCAGAGATGTGCAGATGTGCAGGACACACTGTCTGCCCCCGCAGGAACACTCTGTGTCCTGCTCTGACCGCAGGCCTCTAGCCTTTAGGAAGTGTATCTTTTTTTTTTTTTTTTTGATACAGAATCTCCCTTTGTTGCCCTGGCTAGAGTACCGTGGCATCAGCCTAGCTCACAGCAACCTCAAAATCCTGGGTTCAAGCAATTCTCCTGCCTCAGCCTCCGGAGTAGCTAGGACTACAAATGTGCACCACCATGCGTGGCTAATTTTTTTCTATTTTTAGTAGAGATGGGGTCTCGCTCTTGCTCAGGCTGGTCTCGAACTCCTAACCTCAAGTGATCCTCCCACCTCTGCCTCTGAGAGTTCTAGGATTACAGGTGTGAGCCACCATCCCTGAACCTCTAGACACTGTATCAAAGGGTTCCTTTGCCCCCTGGCTTCCCATAGGGTTGACCAGGAGGAGGCTCCAGCTGAAGAAGGGGCAATGGGCAGTGGGAGAGAGAGCAGGGAGGACCCATACCCTGACAAGCCGCAGGTGGCTCAGTGTGCACTCCTTACCAAAGCTGCTGTCAAGGCCCTTCCTTGGGCTCCAGGAATCCCCTCTTCTTGCCTCCTCAGGCTTCGAACTGGTCATGGTTTCCATGATACTAGCCAGTAGGTTTCCTGTACTACCCTGTCCACACCTTTGTAAACAGCCTGTCCTGACGTTCTCCTCAATGACCTATTTAGATGGCACCTCCAGCTTGCAGCCAAGAGACTGAACGACATGCTGGCATTCCATGCGACTACATGAGGGACTCTAAGCAGTGGGGGTGCAGGCATGGCAGTCTTGCCAGAAGTGTTTGCCAAGCTGGAACCTAAAAGGCGGAACAAGTTAGGTTTGGGGGGCTGGCGGAGGAGGAAATGTCAAGTACAAAACAAGGAGGGCGAGAAGGAGAAGCTTCCAGAGGCTCAGGTTGGGAAGACACCCAGCTGGAGAGAAAGGAGGGTGGTCATCTCAAATGCCACTGCAAGCTAGGGCGTGTGCACAAGGGGAATTTCAAGGAACTATTAAAAATTATGTTCACAAGACTTTTTAATGACTTAGCGCATTCATTCAATAAAAGAAGCTGCATGTGTATGCGTCAGGCATTGGCTAGTCACTAGGGTCGAGAGTGAACACAGACCCAATCCCCTTAATGACTGGAAAATGCCTGTGATATAGTAATAATGACGAAGGAAAAACATCTGTTTATCTGTGTAGATTCTATATACTCTCAAATCATAGGGAAAAACCCTGGAAGAAAACACCCTAAAAAGTTGAAGGTATCTTTAAGGGATGGAGTTATTATTCTTACTTTCTTCTTTATATATTTCTCTATTTTCCAGATCATATTTTTTGCCAGTGTTTTATTTTTATTTTTAAAAAACAGGGCTATTTTAAAATTTGGGGCTTAAGGAAATCCTTCCTTTGTAAGGATGAAAGTCCCCATTAGTACTTGGGAAATATTGTTGTGTACCTTGTTCAATATTTTTCATCCCCACATTTTATACACAGATACCTGTTAAACTCTATCTTCAACACAATGCAAAAGGTGAACGGGAAGCAAGTTCTTGGGCCTCTAACAAGGACCCTAAACCACAGGGATTACCTTGGCCCACCCTCAACCTCTGCTTCCCGCTACCTCATTCCCCTGGTTAGGCCCATGACCTTGGCTGCACACCCAGATTCTGGTGTCTGTTCCACAGTTTTCCTGAGTTTTTTACCCAACCTTGATGACGGATCTTACTGGCTTCCACCCTCAATCCCACCCTGCCTTAGGGGTCATGATGACATTTTGATTGATAATCAGCTTTCCTCACCCTGCTCTTGCTCCCTGGACTCCACCTGAGTGTTCCCCAGCTCCTGCAGAAGCGACAGGCTCACCTCCACGCCTTACTGTAAGGCTCTGGTTTCTATCCTGCTGTGCCTTTCCCTGCTGTATATAAATAGCATCTCCAAGCCAACACCCTGCAAGGCCTCCATAGGGTATGGCAGGGTACCTAAGTGTGCCATCCATTGCTGAGAAATGTTCATTACGGACCTTTGGGGAGAGGTTTATTTAGAGAGAAGTAAATAACATTAATATTGAAAGAACAGGTATTCGATAAAATTTAGGAGCCAGTTCTAATATTTTAAAAAGTATGATAAGAAAAACTATAAAATCAACAAACGTTATATTAAATAAGGAAATACTACAGTTATTCCATTAAAATCTGAACTAAGACGTAGATGCCTCCCTTGCCAAAGTTATTCAATCCACTTTTACAAGTTCTCACTAACGCAATAAGGCAAAAGTAAATAAAGAGTATAAATATTCAAAGAATGAAAGTATTCTATATACATATGTATATACTTGAATGTTTGTAAAGATAGACACCTAGAAAACCAAAAGATTCTATTTTAAAAATCTATTACAAGCACTATGAGAATTTGATAAGTTAACTTCATACAATAAATGTACAAAATTCAAAAGCTCTTATTCCTACTAGGGATAATCAATTTAAAAAGGAAATGGGAAAATAATCTTATCATAATACAGAAGAAAAAACACAAAATATCTGTGAAAAAATGTAACAAGAAATATATAGACCTTATACAAAGTAAGTTATAGAATTTTATTAAATGACATAAAACAAAATGCTCCTGGATGACAAAACTTAATGAAATAGTATATATCATCCAAAATTAATATAATGATTTGTGAAGAATTTCAGTCAGAACACCAAGAAAATGTTCACATGCTAGATAAGGTAATCTTAACATTTCCATGGAAGAATAAATGTGTGAAAATTGCCAAAAAGTTTTAAAACAAAACTGATGATACAGCTTGCCCTGCTATATATTAAAACTAATGACTAAAGCCATTGTAAACTTACAGAATTGGCACAGAAACAGACAAATAGATCAATAAAAGAGAAGAGAGAGCCTAGAAGCAGATCTAAGGATATCTAGAAGCTTAGCTATTAATATATGATAAAGAAAGCATAACATTCAAGGAGGGAAAAAAACCTGATAATCTCATACGTATTGTTGGCATAACTCAAAAACATCTGGGAAAAGATTTAATGAGATGGCTTCCTCTTCATACCTCATTAAACAAATAAATTCCAAGAAAGGTAAACAGTTTTAATGTCAAAAATAAGGAATAAAAGTTTTAGAAGGAAATGCAGGGCGAAAAAATGTTTGCTTGAAATAGAGAGAGAAGGTCTTAAGCAAAACAGGAGTCTCAGAAGACAAAAAAAAAAATTGAGAGATTTGACTACAAGAAAATTTTGCATGGTGTCATAGTGTCTGCATGACAAAAGACGCCACAAAAGCAAAGATAAATAAGAGGCTAGAAGAAAATATTTGTTAATGCTATGACAGCTTTAGGATTAATATCATTAATAATTTTTAATCCTATAAATCAGTAATAAAAAGAGAAACAACCCAAACAAAATATGAAACATAGTATATACACAGGCAATTCACACAAGAGTAAATGCAAATGAGCAGTAGGTTTATTTTTTAAAAAGAAAAAAGCTGAAACTCAATAGTGATCAGGGAGTTATAAATTAAAACAATAATGAGATATGGTTGACAAAAAACTGAAATACTATCAGCATCCAGTCTTTGTGAGAATGAAGAGAAATGGGCACTGTAGCATACTGCTGATGGCAGTGTGAATGGCTCTATTTTTTGGAAATTAAACTGTCAGTGTGTGTTAAAATTAAAATTGGGCATACCCAGTAATTCCAATTCAACATATTTATCCTGCAGAAGTAAAAGCTTCAGTCTTTAAAGACAGACAGGATTTCGGTTGCAGCACTGTTGACAATAGTGAGAAAATGGAATCAAGCAAGTGGAAAGTGCGTCAAAGAGAGGAGTAGCTGAATAAATTACAGCAAATTTTTGCATATAATACTATGCAACTCTTAAATGAGTTAGGTTTCAATGTATTAACCCGGGAAGATATCCATGATACACTTGAGTGGAAAACAATTTGCAGATTAGCATGTATTCTATGACTCCACTTTTTAAATATAAAACAATCTGATATATGATTTGTATTCCTATGAAGCAGGAAAACAAAAGGATTTGCATGCAGTTCTGTGATGATGGGGCCTGGAGGAGTGGGGAGAGCCAGGAGGAGGGAAGGGAGAGGCCTAAGTGTTTTCTTGATACTGCTCTGTATTGTTTTAAATTGTTTCAATCAGTATGTGATACTTTTATAATTTTAAAAAAAATATCATGGACCAGGTTTAGTGGCTCACGCCTGTAATCCTAACACTCTCAGACGCCGAGAGGGGAGCACTGCTTGAGGTCAGGAGTTCAAGAGCAGCCTGAGCGAGAGTGAGACCCCGGTCTCTCCTAAAAATAGAAAAATTAGCCAGGCGTGGTGGCACATGCCTGTAGTCCCAGCTACTCAGGAGGCTGAGGCAGGGGAATCCCTTGAGCCCAGGAGTTTGAGCTTGCAGTGAGCTATGATGATGCCACTGCACACTAGCCCGGGTGACAAAGCAAGACCCTGTATCAAAAAAAAAAATCATAAATAGCTGAGAGAATTATGTATCAGGTAGAAAAGGACTGCATGTTTTTTATTTCCATGATCCAAAGCAGTAGAAAAATCCAAGCTGCCCACATGGGAGAGGGAGGGAACAGAAGCCACCATCAGGTTGTGTTGTGGCTTCTGATTTAGAGGACAGTCCAAAGCTCACTGTCCCACGCAGCACCAGGTCTCCAGCCCTGCACACGCCAGCAGCGCCTCTCCCGGTCTGCTGCACAGAGAGCGGGACCTGTGACCAGCACGGGAGGTCCAGTTCTTCACTCCAAGGTCACGCTGCGGGTCCCTGTGACTTTGGGCCCGGATCTACCTGTCCCTTCGCTTGCCTTTAAGATTAAATTTTAGCCTTTTATCAACTACCCCAATAAACTCAAACTCATGTTATGAAATCCCTTTAATAATAAATAAGTTGTGACCTGGTGCATTTTGCTCACTCAAGGCTGTGCGTTGGTTAGTGGCCTTCGGTTTATCCCGGACTTCCCTGCTGAGGAATCACTGTTACCCTGCCACAGACTTGGCTAATCATAAACTAAGGAAAGTCATCAGAATTCCCAACTGTGCTCACTTTAAAAAAAAAAAAAAATTGAGAGATGAGGTGGGTATTACAATTTACCTTATCTATTTGATTATTCATCTGTTGAATTTAAATAGAAGGGAAATTTGAGACTCACACGAAAAGAGGAGCCTTTTATAGAGACTTCCATCTGGGGAGCAGATTTATGAGGCCTTTTGAGACCCGGAATAACTTTCCTGGGATGCACCACAAGGCGAGACTACCCACCCCCACCCCAAACTGCATGTGAGATCTGGAAACCAACGTGCAGAGAGAGACCCAGATGGGAGGGGCTGGGAGGCTTTATGGTTGAGACCTGAAGGAAGCCAAACTTTTTAAAGTGAGTTAGTAGAACTGAGCTATTCTTGAAGTGCTGATTGTTTTTTCCTTTTTCCTTTTTTCTTTTTTTTAAAATGACTTCTGAACTAGGCGGCTGTTGGGGGCTTTGAATTTAAAATGTAGGGAAGGATGTGACAGAGTGATGCCGCCAGGCAGGGGCCGACTGCAGCGCACATGCGCAGACCGGCCCAGAGGAGCAGGAGCCCCGGCGGCGCGTGGGCTCTCGCGGCCTGTCCTGCGAACCGCACGATGGCCAGCAGACGGAAGCATCAGCCGCTCGCTGTGCCCTGAAATGGAATTACAGTGGCGATTTAATAGCAAGATTCAAAGCAGGAAGCAAAATATATGCTTTTTCTACCAGTTTATTGTCAGAAACATTTTTCCAATCCTTTTTTTGCTTTGCTTTACTGTACAGTATTGAAGGAGAACCTCAAAATGCTATTTGAGGAGATTGGAAAGAATATTCTCAGTGCTAAAGATGACACGGGACATAACAATAAGCAGACAAGACTGAAAGCGGAGACTTAAGCAGGTATTTGCACCCCCGTGTTCATAGCAGCATCATTGACAACCGCCGAAGCCACCCAGCTGTCCACTGACGGTGAACGGATAAGGAAATGCGGCCTATGCGCGCCGTGGAACATGACTCAGCCTTAAAGAGGAGGGAATTCTGACACGTGCCACAACACGGATGAAGCTTGAAGACATTACGCTAACTAAGATAAGCCAGTCACAAAAGGACAAAGGTTATATGATTCCACTTATATGAGGTACCCAAAGTAGTCAAACTCATAGAGACAGAAAGTAGAATAGTGGCTGCCAGGGGCTGGGAAAGGGGACAGGGAGTTAGTGTTTAAGAAGTACAGAGAGTCAGTTTGAGAGAGGAAAAAGTTTTGGATGTGGAGGGTGGTGATGGCTGCACAGCAATGCGAATATACTTAATGCCACTGAAATGTACACTCAGAAATGTTACATGTATTTTACCACAATAAAAAACAAGCAGACGGCCGGGCGCGGTGGCTCACACCTGTAATCCTAGCACTCTGGGAGGCCGAGGCGGGCGGATCACTCAAGGTCAGGAGTTCGAAACCAGCCTGAGCAAGAGCGAGACCTCGTCTCTACTAATAATAGAAACAAATTAATTGGCCAACTAAGTATATATAGAAAAAATGAGCCGGGCATAGTGGCACATGCCTGTAGTCCCAGCTACTGGGGAGGCTGAGGCAGGAGGATCACTTGAGCCCAGAAGTTTGAGGTTGCTGTGAGCTAGGCTGATGCCACAGCACTCTAGCCCAGGCAAGCCCAGGCAACAGAGCAAGACTCTGTCTCAAAAAAATATGTGTGTGTGTGTGTGTGTGTGTGTGTGTGTGTGTGTGTATGTATATATATAAATAACTGCTTAAAAAAAATCATAGTTCTCCTAACTAGGAACATTTTGCAATTTAACACGTAGGTAATGACCTGTCCACAGTATACTACCTAC
>CAUYRT010051736.1:0-16482 GCA_963574885.1 Lepilemur ruficaudatus | reverse complement strand
TTAACTATCAGTATAGACGGTCAACTTCACCAGTTCCTGGTAGATATGGGCGCTACTCTTTGCACAATGAACCCTCCCACCTTTGCTCAACCTCTTCCTCAGAGTAAACACACCACACAGGTGGCAGATATTTCAAATAGATCACAAAGTTTCCCATGTCCCAGCCCTTACCTGTAACTGTTGGGCCTTTCTTAAATAACAGCCCTGAATTCATAACTAAAAAAATGAGTGTGAGGCTAAGAAAAGCCAGCTCCTTTGCTCTCCTAGAGACATCTCTGAGGCCTAACGTACATTTCAGGGGTCCCCTACAGGATCTGGCTAAAGCTACCCTCTGTGGGATGCTGCAGGGGACGACACCCTTGCTTGGCTTCCTCTGCTTCCTTGTGTCCCAAACCTTACCAGTTTCTCCTGGGTGAGTCACTGTATGTGGGTCCTTATCTCAGGGTTTGCTACTGAGGAGCTTATGATATGCAGAAACCTTTTTTCCAAGACAGTCTTATCAGAACTCCACTTCCAGCCAAGATTGCTTAACAAGGACCAGATTTACCTCCCATTTGAAGCAAACATAAAACTGGTCAAAATATATGACAAAATGGCTTTCCAGACATTAGTAACTAGGGAGAGTGATCTCTGAGGGATGGAAAACAAATAAGCTGAATTCTAAAATTGCCCACATTACTGCCTTGAGAGAATGTCCAAGCCAAATCAAAGAGAAGAGGCACCAGGTGGAGTCCTGAAACTCCCTGAGGCGAGAACTCAGGTAAAGAACCCCGGGAACCAGGGCGGCTAGGATGTGTAGGACGGAGTACCACAGAGGAGACAGCTGCACGGAAAGACAGCTCTGTGGGTGTGCAGAAAGCCCTCCTTGAACATTCAGCAGAGCAATGATCAGTGCATGAATGTGAGGAAACTACCCAAGCTGGCAGTAACCACCCTGAAGAATTAGACACAAGGCTCCCAACACTCACACATGACCTTCAATAGTGCCTGTTTCCACCAGGTAGACTGGAAAACCTCATGATTCCCAGACCACTAGGTAGAGTACTCAAAAGGGTCTTGGCTTAGTCATAGGGCAAACTTAGCCCTATACCAAGCACTGCTCTGGCCCCACCTAACAAGGCACAAAAACAAGATCTATAAGGATCAAACTCTTTCCAAGTAACTTAACTGCATCCCAAAATAAAGTTCAAGAATACTTATAATTACACAAAAATTATCCAGTATTCACAAAGGTAAAATCCACAATGTCTGGCATCCATTTAAAATTTACTGGGCAGGGACTCCAATACCTAATAAATAAGAAAACCTACAGCTGAAGAAAAAATGAGAAAGGGTTTGAAATGATACCTCACCAAAGATACATGGATGGCATATAAGCACCTTAAAATAGTTAATCATCAGGAAATGCAAATTAAAACCACAATGAGATCCCACCACATACCTATTAGCATGGCTAAATTTAAAGACCGACAACACCAAGCGTCAGAGAAGATGTGAAGCACCTTTGACTCTCATACACTGCTGGTGATAAGGGAAACCCCCATCTATTACTTGCCAGCACATCAGCCACCGGAGGCCCTCACCCCTCACCGAAGACACGCATCAGCATAACACTAAACCTATTACTAGGCCCAGCAACTCACCTATTACCTGGTGCATCAGCATAACGCTGAACCTATTACCTGGTGCATCAACTACCCTATTACCTGATGCATCAACTAACCTATTACCTGGCGGGCATTAGCAACCTGATTCCCCACCCCTCAGACTACCTCAACTTAATAAAAGTGGGGAAAATCAGGTGGACGGGGCTCAGAATTTGGTGGCCAGATCCCTCTGAGCCCGCTGGCGAATAAACTTTGATTCTCCAACTCTCCGTGGGCTGCTCGGTTTGTCCTCGGGACCACCCGCTGTAACACTTGCTGTAATACTGGTGGAAATTTAAAGTAATAAAATAATTTTGGAAAACAGTTTGGCAGGATCTTCAAAAGTCAAACGAACACCTACCATATGATCCAACCATTCTACTCCCAGATATTCACCCATGAGAAATGAAAGCATGTGTCCATACAAAGACTCGCACATAAATGTTCACAGTAGCTTCGTTTGTAATAGCCAAACACTGGCTATGCCCATCAGTAAGTGAATGGGTAAGCACACTGTGACCCATACACACACTACTCAGCAACCAAAGATGAATTATCAATACATGAAACAACTTCAACAAAATAACCTGAATGAAAGAAACTAGCCAATAAAAGAATACATACTATATGATTTCCTTTGTATAAAATTGTTAAAAATACAACTAATCTATAGTGACAGAAGGCAGATCAGTGAAAGGGGCATGAGGAAATGTGGGGAGTTATGTACATGTTGATTGTCTTAATTGGGGTGATGGTTTCATAGCTGTATACGTAAGTTAAAACAGATCAAGTTGTACATTTAAACATGCACAGTTAATTATATATCCATTACCTTTCAATAAGGTTGTTTTTTTAAAAAGTCAGTCTTCCCCAAAGATAGCAGCTGAGCCGCTCCGGTTGGAGCAGTAGAGGGAGAAATTTCCAAGGTCTCACCTACCTGCTTTAAATGATTTCACGGATCCTCTGGACCCATCAGGTTCTGGGGCAAGAATCTCCTTATACCACCGAGAAAAAGCAGGACTGTAATGTTGAGTCCAACATGTGTTTCTCACACAGAATGCCTGGCTCGTCAAGCTTCCTGTACCATAAAATCCCAGACACAGGGCAGACCACTGTCTTAACTTCTTGACTCTCCATATCAGGTTGTGGGACCTTGTTAAAAAGCACACAATTTCCTTGGGTGGTGATGGGCACACAAAAAAAAAAAGAAAAAAGAAAAGAAAGCAAGCACACAATTTCCTGGTTTCCAACCTCTCAGCTGGACCTTTAGGACTGCTTAGCAATCTTATTTGCCCCTTTCTCATTTCCCACAATGGTTATTACAAATTTTCATTACTCTTTTCAATTCCCCTGCTCCCCCCGCCCCCACCAGGCAGGGTGGTTCCGAAGTTCCTCCTAACAACCCGCGAACAGCTCCATCTTCACCTTTGTTGGCTTCCTACTCTCTGCCCCTTCCTACTTTGTCTCTGAAGCAAATGCCTGCATGTGGGCTTAGCATCCCAGGCCCTGCTGCCTACTGAGCACCTCACTCCTTCCATCTGTGCCTCCTCCTGAACCCTCAAGTTCCACCTCCCTATTGGGTCTTTCCTCAATGCTTAGAAACACACTCCAACCTCTTCCACCAGAAAAACTCCACCGTCACTGCCACACTAGCCTCTGTCTATAGTTCCTTCATCTCTCTTTGCATCCCAACCACTTCCGGCCTCTACTTTCTCCTGCCCATTCCCTCCTCAACCTTTTGCAACGTACTGGAGGACATTTGTGTTATTTCCAGCTTTTGGTATTAGGAATGAAGCTGCTATGAACTGTAAGAGAAAATAAAAATCTCAGAACCACCAACCCCCAACTCCTTATGCAAAAGAAAAGGACAAGCCTGGAGGCTGAGTCATGCAACACCCCCTTCCAAATGAACAGCTGTTACTAACATTATGCATCAGCCAGAACCCCATGGAAAGGCAAAAAGCCTCAGACAGCTACAAGGACTGCCCTCACAGATCACTTATAAGGAAATTCCTTGCTGGCCTCCCATAAACGAGGATATGCAAATTGTAACTTTAGGTTTACAGGCTAAGTCTAGTCCTAAAACTAAAATCTGTTTGATTTCACACTAATAATGATGACAGGTTTATCTTCCCAGGTGCGGAACAGAGACAAGACAAGAACAATCATTCTTGTACCTACCCAGGGACATTTACATAATTGATTCTTCCTTCACTCCCTTTTTCTCTTCCAACATTCACCTTGTCTTATGTGAAATGCAGATTGCCTGGGCCTCACAAGAATACAACCATTTGCCACACCACCCTCCTCCTTTTTCTTCCTGTTTGGCCTCTCTCCTTCAATACTGAGTTCCCAAGTCCCTCTTCAGAAAAAAAACAGTCACAGATGCATCTGTGGCTTGTTTTTTTCCAGGCATGTCCTCAAACTTTGGCTTAAGAAACCTCCACTGATTGAGATCTTTGCCTCAATCACTCACTCACTTATTTTGGGTCGTCAGAACATACTTATACATGTCTATGGGGGAACATGAGCCTGGATTTCTAGGTCGCAGGCTGTATGTATATTAAGCTTTAATATCTGTGCCTTGCACATTAAAGGCAGTAAATAATTTCCCCAACTGCCAATGTCAACAAGGCCTGAAATCAAAAAGACTCATTTCTCCTTGCATCAGTCAGCTTTTGCTGCATAACAAACTACCATGAACTCTCAGTGGCATGCAACTCTAAGCATTTGGTTCTCATTCACATGTCCGCAGGTTGGTTGGGATAGCTTCACCCCAGGTGTCTCATTTGGGTGCCTGGGATGAAGACACAATGGCCACCTGGAATATGGCATTCTCATGGTGATGGCAGCAGCGCAAGAACACAAACCCAACCACACAAGTGCAATTCAAGCCTCTGCTATCATCACATCTGCTAATATCCCATTGGCCAAAGCAAGTCATTCAGCCAAGCCCAACATCAAGGGGCAGAAATATTTACTGTTTCCACCACAAAGCCATGGAAGGGGTATGGATTTGTACTACTGCTACAAAGAAGTAAAATCCGGCGGCTAATTATTCACTCTTCATACACTTACACACAAATTTTTGCCTCAGCCACAACCGGGGTAAAAAAAGCACCCACATAGTATGCTGTGCCATCCTCCCTGAGACGAAAATCTAGAGTTTGCTAGGGTCCAACCTCTCTGCTGAATCCCAGGCCCCTGATGAGGCCTGCATGGGCCTGTTAACCAAGTTCCAGGGTTAGACAGACTTACGGACCCACTATCAAGCAACACTATATCTAGGCAGGCCCATCTACATGGAAGAAGGGGCTACCCCAAGGAAGGGCTTCCTAGCTAGGGCTAAGGGCATACAGTGGAGAGAAGTTCTACTCTGTGGGCAGATCATTCTCACATTGGGAGCAGGGGCATGTACCCCTCTGATCCAGCTCCCTGTTGGTCCTCCCAAAGCATTCCTCCTAGGAGAAAGGTGCTCTGTCCTACCCTAAACAGGCCAGGCTTCCCGGAGTATACAAAAGCCCTCCCCAGTTCACCTCCTGCAGAAGGGCTGGGACCCTGGGACTGACACATGCGCTCTAACTTAGTGACAATCAGGTGCACGATCCTTCATGCTTTCACTCATTCATCCGGTTACTCATTCTCTGATTCATGCTTTCATCCACTGACTCAAAACACATCCACTGAGCAACTTCAAGAGGCCAGCACTGCACTGGCTGCCAAGCATAAAAGGATAAATATGTCACGATCACTGAAAAACCCAAGAAGTTCACTAATTCCAGGTAGGACAGGTAAGCAAACTACAAACACTACTCCACAGAGGAATAAATCAAAAAGGATGGGGACAGGAAGGAGGAGGTAAATGGGAGCTTTGCAGACACTTGGTCCCTACAGCGTGTGGGGTTATTATCACCATTTGACAAATGGGGGAATGGAAGATCAGAGAGACTCGGTGACTAACCCACAGAGAAAAGGAGAAGGGAGAACTGTAGGAGCCCAAGGGATGAGGCACAGAGAACACTAGAGCAGAGAAGGCAGCTTCACTTCCTAATTTTTTCTTAGGACAGTTGGGATTTTTTGCTTCCTCCATCTTTCCATTCCTCCAGGGAATCATTATCAAGGGAAGTCCTCTTTTCACCATCTTCTCCAGAGACTGAATCTTGGTGCAGGAGAAAGGAAATGGAAAATGGCTTCAGGCCATCTAATTCATGAGCTGGAAGGTCGACATCCCAGCAGGAGTTGTCTCAGCCTTCCTAATTGGGATTGGAGTCACGCAACCCTGCCTGGCCTCTCAAGTCGATTATAGGCCACTTCCTCTGAATGGACTGGCCTGTTTTAATTCTGCGCTAGGAAATCTCCCTCACTAGTATTTGCCACTCCATTTGGGAGTCAGAGAATTTGTCAAGTTCGCAAAGTGTATCCCTGGAGCTTTCTCGCCTTTCTTTCCATCACCACGGAATATCCCCATCGGAGGTCTTCCCCACTCCTCCCAGCTCACCATCCCACAATGGGTAACCAGACCTCAGGGGCTGGAAAAGACAGTGACCTTGTATGTCATCTCTACTAGGAGATGAATCTGATATAATGAGAACAAACTGGTTGTTGGAGTTAGCAGCCCCAGATTATAAGGGTGGAATTTCAGGCACTAATAAAGGAAGGTTAGAGATTCCCATTGGCACAGGGTGGATTCTATAGTGAAGGTTGCTTACTTTCCAAGAAAGTTAAAACAATGCTAGCTGATCCCCCAGTGCCCACCTTAATTCCCCTATTGCATCCCCAGAGCTGAATGGTTTGGAACTGGCACCATCACTAGCACATCCCCAAATAGCATTCCCAATTCTAACCATTTATATAGCAATCTGTGCTGGAAATGTACATGCTATGGAAATGTACATGAAAATTCACAAAAGTGTCCAAGGGGCCTAGGTAGAGTGTCAGTTGGGGGTTCAGCGCCACCAATCTATCTGCTCTTTTCATAGTGTACCCATAAGGCATTGTCTAGCTGAGACCCAAAGTGAGTCTTCCTGGGACTCTTGCTGTCCTGCAGCATAGACAGCCTGGACAGTCACCAAGCCCTTCCCTATTCCTAGGTACTTGGCTAAACCACATTTCCTCCTTGCATCCAAGTGGGGACATGGGTGGGCTTAGACACAAATGCTGTGCTTGGTTCCTAAAATATCCACATACTTCTCCACACTTTCCCTTTGTTCTTTGGTCATCTTATGTAGACAATTCAGAAGAGATCTCTGGGGCTCTAGAGGAGTCCAAGTCTCCAGAAAACAGTAAAGCCACATATTGGAAGGAGCCAGCCTAGATCCCTGCGTTGCCCCATGGAGGAGAGCTGCCCAGGAGAGCTGCTCATCTAGGTACATTCACAATGATCTTTAAGTAAATGAGAAATAAAGTTTTATTGTGCTAAGTCACTGAAATTTGAGGATTGCTTATTCCAGGTTTTAACATAACCCAATTGATCTCCGCCCTGAGAGTTTTCCACTCTTCAGGGTCTCCCAACTTTGTTCAATATCCTGCTTCCCAGCTTATTTCCTCTCCTGGAGAAAAAAAGAAACAAAAGAATATCCTCTTAGGAGCAGGAGCAAACACAGCTGCAAAGCCAAGAGCCACCCCAGGGGTCCCCAGAGCAGTGAGCTGCTTGCCAGGCTCCGAGTGAGAATATCATTCCACGGCCGCCCTCTACCATTTCCACTAATTTCCAACTCCATTCATTTTAGGCAAATATTAGCATAAATAATCAAATCATAACTGGCCTCAAGTACCCTCTAGCCTCTGTTGACATAAGGATGATGTTGGGAAGATGGAATCTCCTGCCTGTACAAACAACATCCTGTCCCTAGATACTTCCTAACCCATGACCACTGCGAGGTGGCCAGCCCTGAACACCAAACTCTGCCGTCCTGAAAGTGAGGGAGGGTCGCACTGAGCCCTCACCCTTCACCTGGTGTCTTTGAACCACAATATGTATCTGGAGAAGAACGACACAAATAAGGGGATCGAAAGGTTATGGGTCAGTCAGGATTATGGGTTAGGATGTAGGCAGGGTTAGGGTCAGGCCATGATAAGGTTAAAGGTCAGCCCAGGGCTAGGCATCAGTTTGCAACTGAAGAATAGAATGGATGTCCATATTCTTCATAGGAACCAATTGCAGGAAGTGGCAGCTCTAACCAAGTCTCCCAATGACATGCATGAATTTGTACACTTTCAGGCTGGGACTCAGCTCCCCACTGCTATTCTGGGATGGAGAGGTACTGGAAAAAGGTCTTTGGGATTTGGGATTTTTTTTTGAAGATGTCATTGAAAAGAATCTTTAAGATCCAAATATCAAACCCAGAGAAAACTTTTGTCCATGGCGATGGGAAGGCTCTCCTCCTAACTCTCCTCAGTAGCACCTTCTGCCATTTGAATGTGAGTCCCAGGATGGCAGAGACTTTGCGGTATTCAATATTATATCCCCAGTACCCAGAACAGTCCCTAGCATATAGCTGGTGCTTAGTTAACTTGTACTGAATGAATGAATGAATGAATAAAAGTTTCCCTGGGTTGCTGGGATGGGAGGGGTTTAGGGGTTGGCCAGTTGGTCCCCGCAAACTGGATATATCTGTCACTAATGCCTTCTCCGTTAGCACTGTCTCCCATTCAGCATCCTGACTGACAGTGCCAACCATCTGTACCACCGTCACAAGCAAGGGGTCAGTCCAGAACTCCTCAATCCTCTCATGCCTTCTTGTAAGGGTCCTTCCAGCGTCTTCTTTAGGGGCTAATGGCCAGTGTTTGTCAGTCTCAGAGTTAACTTCTCAGTTGTGAGACACAATATTCCTTTTTCTTTACTCTCCCTCTAAAGAGGTAGCATAAGAGAGAAGCGATACTACAGGTGCCTAGTTTTCCATCTAAACTAGGAGCCATGCTTCTGAGTCACAAAGAACCCAAAAGCCAGCAGGCCTCCAGGGCTCACTGCTCCAGCAACTTGCCCACAAGGCTTCTGAAGCCCACAATACCCTGGGGACAACTTGGGGACCAGAATGCAGCACAAGAGGGAGCCCAGAGGGGTGAGACACAGGATTTTGCCCCTGCTACAAAGCTTCCCCACAAACATCTACTTGTTTATATTGGGCTTCTGTGAAGACTTTGCTTAAAGAAAGAGTTTCCTTGCTTTAATCTCTGATCTCATCCAATCCCATTTCCCCACTTCATAAAGGAGACAACTGGACCCAGAGATTGCCAGAAGTCACACACTGAGGAAGTGCAAAGCCTGAATGCCAATATTTGGTTCCCAGGGAAGAGCTCCTACCCAAACCACCAGTGACTTTCCTGCTGCCCCAGGAAAGGTTCTGCCCTGCCAAGCCCTACTCAGTTAACAAACCCAGGCAGGGCTCTAGTGCCCTAACACATATTAAGTCATTTAACCTTCGTGCCATTAGATAGGTAGACACTACTCTCATTCTCATTTTACAGATGAGGAACTGAGGCCCAAAGAGGTCGAACAGCTAATATAGGGCGGAGCCTGGATTTGGAGCCAGACTGTCTCGCACCCTCCCCCCCTTCACCATCCTGCCAAGTGGCCTTTCCCACCCTCCAGCACTTACGCCCTCCCTCCCCAGAACAAGCCCACTTATTTACAGTAACAATAGAAAGCTATTCCCATGTCTGATATGGAGTAAAGTAACAGTGGAGAAGTTGGTACACGTAGACCCATGTGTCTTGGACAGGACCCGAGAGCTGTAGCCACGTATTCTCTTATCTCTGTGCCCATCATACCTAGCCTCAGCCCAGCACGGGCTTCTGACCCCTTCTTGGGCTCTCTCCTCTCCATCGCACTGGGCAGAAGTGTTTGAAACCCTGCCCTGGCCAGTGGCCTGAGAGAAGGAAAGAGGTGCAGCAGATCTGTCCAGGCAGTCCCAGGAGGTGACCCGCCACAGCATTGCGCCGTCCGGTCCGCAGTCCGCAGATCTCGGGCGCTTGCTGCTCTCTGGCGGCCGGAGCCGGGAGCCCCGGGACCCTGGAATCGCGCCTCTACGCACCGCGCGCCCAAGGGCACCCGCTAGTGACCAAGAGGCTGGGGAGAGGGCGGGAGGAAAAGGAACGCAGCCGAGGGCAAAAAGGGAGGGGGTCCGAGAGACGCGCGGGAGGGAGCGTGACGGGTACGGAGAGGGGAGGGGGTGGGCGTGGGCACCTGCGGTGAGGCGTGGGTGGCTGCTGCGGGACCCGAGCGCGCTCAGCGCCGCAGCTCCTCTGGACCCCAACACACCTGCTTGCCCTGAGAGTAGGAACCCTTCTCTTGGGGAGTGTGGCGCCCCTCCTCCCTCCTGGCGCTGCCCCTCCTCCGTCCCGCCCCCCGCGCCGAGTTGGGAGCGCCGCAGTGGCCGCTGCCTGCACCGCCCGGCCCCGGAGCCGCCGCTTTGCCGGCTCGCCAGGGCACGCTCAGAGAGCCGCGCTCGTCGCCGGCCCCGGCTCTTCGGTCCGACCCCACTGCCGGCCTCCGGGAGCCCCGGCCACCACCCGGGCCGGGCAGCTCCGCTTTCTGGCAGCCGCGCTCCGCGTCACGGGAACTTCGGCAGGACCCCGACGGGATCCGCGCGCGGGGCTGGATCCGGAGCCCCGCAGCTATGCCCGGTGTTCTCCTCCCTGCCAGTCGCTCGTCCTGCGTCCGGGCCCGGCCCCCGACGGCCACGCGTTGAGATGACTTTCCGCGACCTCCTGAGCGTCAGTTTCGAGGGACCCCGCCCGGACAGCAGTGCCGGGGCCTCCAGCGCGGGCGGCGGCGGGGGCGGCGCGGGCGGCACGGCCGCCTCGGAGGGCCCGGCGGTGGGTGGCGTGCCAGGGGCCGCGGGCAGCTGCGGCAGCGTGGTGGGCGCAGGCAGCGGCGAGGACAACCAGAGCTCCGCCGGGGAGCCGGGGAGCTCCAGCGCTGGCGGCGAGGTGAACGGCACTGCAGCCGTCGGGGGGCTGGTGGTGAGCGCTCAGGGCGTGGGCGTGGGCATCTTCCTGGCAGCATTCATCCTCACGGCCGTGGCGGGCAACCTGCTTGTCATCCTTTCCGTGGCCTGCAACCGCCACCTGCAGACGGTCACCAATTATTTCATCGTGAACCTGGCTGTGGCTGACCTGCTGCTGAGCACCACGGTGCTGCCCTTCTCAGCCACTATGGAGGTTTTGGGTTTCTGGGCCTTTGGCCGAGCCTTCTGCGATGTGTGGGCCGCCGTGGACGTGCTTTGCTGCACGGCCTCCATCCTCAGCCTCTGCACCATCTCCGTGGACCGCTACGTGGGCGTGCGCCACTCACTCAAGTACCCCGCCATCATGACCGAGCGCAAGGCGGCCGCCATCCTGGCACTGCTCTGGGCCGTCGCCCTCGTAGTGTCCGTAGGGCCCCTGCTGGGCTGGAAGGAGCCGGTGCCCCCAGACGAGCGCTTCTGCGGCATCACCGAGGAGGCAGGCTACGCTGTCTTCTCCTCCGTGTGCTCCTTCTACCTGCCCATGGCGGTCATCGTGGTCATGTACTGCCGCGTGTACGTGGTCGCGCGCAGCACCACACGCAGCCTCGAGGCAGGCGTCAAGCGCGAGCGGGGCAAGGCCTCGGAGGTGGTGCTGCGCATCCACTGTCGCGGGGCAGCCACTGGCGCCGACGGGGCGCACGGGACGCGCAGCACCAAGGGCCACACTTTCCGCAGCTCGCTCTCCGTGCGCCTGCTCAAGTTCTCCCGCGAGAAGAAAGCGGCCAAGACGCTGGCCATCGTCGTGGGCGTCTTCGTGCTCTGCTGGTTCCCTTTTTTCTTCGTCCTGCCGCTCGGTGAGTGACCCCTCTCCCACCAGCCCCTTCTCTTCCTCCCTGAACCTGTGGCGGTGCCTTCCTGGTGCCCTCCTGGCACCCAGACTTGTCTGACCCTCCATGGAAGGTAGATTAAGCAACATCTGGGATCTCCTAAGAGGCAGCTGTGCGCGCACCACTTTGTGGGGGCAAATGAGAGGCTCTTCATGCTTAATGGGCTCTCACAGGTTTCTAACTTTTCTGTCCTTCCTCTTTAATATCAGCCCTGGGCTTCTGTTTCTGACCCCTCTAAAAACAAAAGGCCCATGGAAATCTGTGCGGTCATCTGCCCACAGTGTATGGCCAGCAGTGCAGGTGTCCCCCTCTACATACCCCTTAGCGGGAGGTAGGTGCAGCGTGTGTGGGCCCACGTGTGCTCATTCATTCGTGGGCAGCCACCCTGGCCAGTCAACAGGTACATCAGCTGAGGGGAGAAGCCACTTGCTCTCCCCTAGCGCTTGTGCCATTTGGAAACTGGCCTCATTTTAAGACCCTCCCACCTGGTATCTCTGAGTGCCCTGGGCTCTCACTTCTGAAATCCCCTCTTGGAAAGGAGGAGAACTGCGTGAGACTGAGAAGGAAAAGGATGAGGTAAATGGTCAATGGAAAGTTAATATTGTTAATCGTCATTTCTTGCATCTACTGAGTGCTTTAGCTCTCCACGGGACCTTTCCTGTTTCTTTCACAAGCTGCCCTGCAGTCTTGGGAGGTGGACAGTTGTTCCCAGAGGCTTCCTCCTACCCCTTGAGCCTCCTCTTGGAAGGGGTGAGTCTGGGCCTGGGGACTGGACCAGCACAGGGAGGAGAAGGGGAACAGCATCTCTGGGGACACATTTGCCGGGTACATCGCCCATGGCTGTAACCTCCACCGGCCCAAGCCAGGCCTCCCTGTCTTTTCCCAGGCCTGGTTCCTTCCACACTGTTCCCCTGAGTCAGGAAAGAGACAATGGCCTCCCTCCTGTGCCCCTGCAGGCCCTCTCCACATGCAGCCACAGTGACCTTAATACATTATAAATGAGATATGTCATTCCCCTGCTACAACCCCTTAGTGCTTTCCCACTGTCCTGAGAACAAAATCTACACTCTCTGCCATCACCTATGAGAGGGTGACTTTCAGATTTGTTATTGTCCAAACCAAAATGGGACACTATGAGTATTTACCCCCGAATCGGGGTCCCCCTCCCTGTAAGGGAGACCCCAAGAGAGGGCCACGTCCCCTCTGCCCTCAGGGCCTTGCAGCCCTTTCCTCTGCTCCCTGCCTGCTCCAGCCCCTCCGGCCCTCTCGGGGTTCCTTGCCCAAGTTCCTGCTTGTCTCTGGGCCTTTGCACTTCCCATCTCTCTGCCTCAACTGCCCTCCCCAATCCCTCCTGGCTAACTCCCTATCTTTAAGGCCTTGGCTTAAATGTTCCCACTTCAGAGAGGCTTTCTTGGACCCATCAGTCTCAGTTGTGTCCTGCTTGTTTTCTCCCTTGAAGCACAGGTTCTCTTCCTCCACTAGCTCAGCAGTTGTAATTACATCCGTGTGTGTTGCTTGGTTTGGTGTCTGGCTTCCCCCACCAGCCTGGAAGCTCTGTGAGGGCAGGGCTGTGGCGCCTGTGTCATTACTGAATCCACCGCACTCAGCACCCTGCCCAGCATATGAGTGCTGCAGTGAGGACCACAGGCTCTGGCAATAGATGGCCTGGGTTCAAATCCCGGCTATGCCTCTTTCCTGCTAGCTGTGTAACTTCAGGGAAATCCCTTAACCCCTCTGTGCCTGTTTCTTCATCTATAAAATAGAGACAGTGGTGACAATAATCGCTCCCACCTACGGGGCTGTTGTGAGAAGTCAATGAGTTACTATGTGTGAATATACTTGTCACACATGGTAAGTGCCCTGTAAACCGTTGCTTTTGTAGTAGATGCTCAGAATAGGGGAAGGAATGAATATATCGCCCACTTGAAAATCAGCCAAAGGCTGCTGTAGGGAGGGGACGAGAAAGGACTCCAAACAACACACTTGGAGGAGGAGACAAAGGAGCGGGAAGGAGAAAGTTGGTGTCCCCCCTCTAGACACCCACCCACCCAGGATTTAGGGCTCCCAAGGCCACCGCAGGCTCCGCCCCCTGCCCCAGCCTAGCCCAGCTGTGCCCTGTTCCTGGGCACCCTCGGTCCCCCCCACCCCGCCCTTGGTCCACACCGGCCCCTGTAGGGAAAGCTCCACCCATGTAGAGAATCCCACCTCCCTCTTTTTTTCCTTTTTTTGCTTTAACTGCCTTTGAAACTTAGAAGAAAATAGTAAAACAAGCACCCATGTACCTGTAATCACCCATATTGAACCAATGTTAGCATTTTGCCATATTTGCCTAATATCTTTCTTTTTTCAAAGAAATGGAACCCAGCCACAACTAAATTCCCTGCTCCCATCCCTTCCTCTCCCTCTCCCTGCCTCACCAGAGGTAAATCTGGTGTTTATCACTCCCATACATATGTTTTTATTCTTAACTACTCACATCTGTATCCATAACAATATGTCACATTGTTTTGTGACTCGTTAGGATGTATACAAATGGTGCTATGCCATGCACATCATCCTTCAGTTTGCCATTTTCACTCCACGCAATGAGGGTGAGGTTTCTCTCTGCTGGGCCACTTTCACGGCAGGACATTTGAGAGTATCACACGGTGTGTGGATCCAGCCTTCTGCTCAGGGTTAGGTTTATCTAACTTTTCACTGTTCCCGTCAACACTGCAAAAGGCTACCACTTTTTTGAGGTCCAGATCACAGGTCCCCCTTTTCTAGGAAATCATCCCTAAATGTCCATGGCCTTTGCTCCCTGCTGGCACATGCACAACTCTTTCTCAATCCCTACATTTCTGCTGCCCCTCACGCAGAGCATAGGGACTTGGGGTGGGGGAGCCTTGTGTCCTCCTTCCTACTGATCTGTGTTGCCTCAGCCTCCCAGGGCCCCTCTCTGAGAGCCCCAGAGCAGAGCCCGGGGATGCTGTTGGAGCTGGTGGGGTGAATTGAGTGGAATCTGGCAATGACAAGAAAACACGACAGAGGCTGCATCATTCAGAGGGGTGGGCCTGCTGGAAATGTGCCTGATGAAAGCCTCTGCCCTGAGATGCTTGGTGCAAGAGTCTCCCACCCCCAGAGGTCTGGGCCAGTTGTTTGGTGTAGAAATACAGTCATCTTCCCTGCGGGCGAAGGGGAGACAGGAGGGACTGGGGAGACCCTGCCCCAGGCAAACACCCATCTTGCAGAAAAGTTTTCTTCCTCTCCCAGGTGCCTCCAAAGGCCGTGTCTCTCCTGGGTGTTTTCATGGCTGTAGCACCTCACTACTGTGTTTGGCTTCAGCCTGTCTGGCAAGTGCCCCCCAGCCATGCCCAAAGGTGGACTGTTTGCTGAGACTTGTACACACACACATACACATACACACACACCAGCCTCACCCTCTGGCATTCGGGCTTCCTGGTGACCAGAGACAGACCCCAGGCTCGCACTCCCAGCTCTCTTCGTTAGGCAGGTCACCGAGCATCACTGGCCTCTGAGTCAGCCTCTGGATGCTGTCACAGAAAGCAGTCCCAGACACTCAAAGCCCAGGGCCCCTCCCAAATGCACTTCAAGGTGTACATGTTGTCCAGAGGCTCTGATATCAGAAGCCCAGTGTCCCAGGACCCCACTGCAGCCATCCATGAGCCACACCTGGGCCTCTCTCCCGTCTGTGCTCTGTGCCTCCCTGACCACCCCTGTGCTTAGGTGTCCCATGTGCCCCTGAATTACTCTGCATATACTTTTATCACAATGCACTGTGATTGTCAATATTCACATAGATAGCGTGAAGTGGGAGGGCAGAGGCAACTGTGCACGTGTGGGCACAGAGAGTGGCAGTCTCCATGGGGGGCCCTGTGGTTTGGGAGACCTGGAATGTGTAGTCTATGAGAAGAGGGGTCCAGAGATGAGGTCAGATGCCATCAACAGGAGAAAAGATAAATAAAGCTTTATTCATACCCCAGACTGCTATGCCACAAGGAAAAATAATGAACTACTGATACATACAACAACATGGATGGATTTTATGGACATTATACTGAGCAAAATAATCTTACATTAAAGATCTTACATTAAAAGTGTGCATACCATGAGTCTGCATATACAAAGTTCAAAAACAGAGGAAACTAATTAATGGTGTTAAAAGTCGGGATAGTGGTTTACCCGTGTGCTTGTGTGGAGGAGGGGGCACTAAGTGAAGAGAATGCTTGGAAACCTTCTAAAGGGCTGGGAATGTTCTGTGTTGTGATGCAGGCAGTGATTACCTTGGTGCACACATAAGCAAAGTCGTCAAGCTATATGCTTAAGGTGTACGCACTTTATGAAATTGACTGTCTCTATGTTGTGCCTTAATGACAGCAAGAGAGAAGGCAGGAGGGAGGCTGTGAGTCGTGCTGAGGGATTGGTGTCCAAGATGGAAGGCACACTTTGGTGGCACACATTGGTGCAGAGAGCAGATTGGATGCGAGTGTCTGAGAGTTGACCAAGTGCTGGAGGACCCATCTCCACAGGTTCCCTGGGGTTGTGCTGGGGTCTGCAGAGACAACCAGAGAGGGTGAGGGGTGTTTTGTGAGAGGTCCTCAGTAATGGCATCACTGTCTCCCGGCCCAAAAGCCTGAAGAAAAAGGGCTGGTATTATGTCTCCTGTCTGCCTTTGTGGCACCTGGCACATAGTAGGTGCTCAGTAAATGCATGCAGAGGAAGGAAGCAGCAGAACCCATGGCCTCTTCACATCCTGCCATGCCAAGGGTCTGGGTGGCAAAGCACAGAAAAAATTTAGAATTTTTTTTTTTTATGGAGTTTCCTTTCCCTTTGATTTGCCCATTTTCATAAATATTGGGCTTATTTTTTTTTTATTGGGGGAAAACTACAAAGCATTTACAGTACAATGTTTACAGTCACAATTTGTAGTGAGCTGATTTCCCAAAATATATTACCACTCAAGTTGACTTATCTTGTTACATTCAAAAATCTACTCTGTCA